>PVJS01060243.1:0-11291 GCA_004027185.1 Glis glis
GACTGAATTAGTGGTTGCTCCAATCCTAAGACTCCAGCTCTTAGACCGTTCGACCAGCTACTGGTTCCTCTGACCCTCCACGTGCAGTCAGAACCTGGGACTACATTGCTGCAAACTGTAAGCCATCTGATAAATCCCTTTTTTAAAAAATATACTCATTCTGTGTATTCTGTTAATCTAGAGAACCCTGTCCAATACAACATAATTTTGTTCTTCTTGGTTGCTGAGTAGAATTCCATTGTGTGTATATCTTTTAGTTTTGTAATCCATTCATCTGTTAATGAACACCTAGGTAGGTTCCATAAGGTTGGTTCCATAATTTGTCTATTATGAATTGTGCTGCTATAAATATGTATATGCATGTGTTACTATAATATTCTGATTTCATTCCCTTTGGAAAGATACCCAGGAGTGGTATAGATGTATCATATGGTGAATTAATTCCCAGTTTTCTGGAATCTCCACACTGATTTCCATAGCGGCTGAACTATTTGCAATCCCAACAGTCTAGAAGAGTTCCTATTGCCAGCATTTATTGTAGTTTGACTTCTTGATGATTGCAATTCTAATTAGGGTTACATGGAATATTAGTATAGTTTTGATTTGCATCTCCCTTACTGCTAATGATGTTGAACATTTTTCATATATGTATTGGACATTTGTACTTCTTTTGTGAAGTGCTTATTTAGTTCCGTTGCCCATTTCTTGATTGGGTTATTTGTTTTTTTAGTATTAAGTCTTTTAAGTTCTTTGTGTATTCTGGGTTATTAGTCCTCTATCAGAGGAATAGCTGGCAAAGATATTTTCCCATTCTGTAGGCTCTCTCTTTAGACTCTTGCTGTTTTCCTTTGATGAACAGAAACTTTTTAGTTTAAGGACACCCCATTTATTAATTCTTGTTTTAATTTCCTGAGCTTTGGGGGTCTTATTGAGGAAGTTTCTACACATGAGTATATGTTGGAGTATTTGTACCTATGCCATCCTTTAGTAATTAGACAAAGTCACAACTTTGTAACAATGAAAAAATGCTGACTAAATTTAAAAGGCTATTGTGGTTTGTTACTGATTTTTAATATATTTTGCAATGAAGAATATTTCAGAAAAAAATATGTGTGCCAAAAGAAGTGATTTACTTCCTAATGTCTTTTTAAGAGTTAGCCCTCATGGGTTCAAATATTCTGAAATTCATTAGGAACTTAGTGAAAATTGTAAAATCCATTGCTATCATGTTATTTTTGCCAAGATAATGGTGTCAAATTTAGGTTTCTTTGATTTATTGCAAAAGTTGTAAGGTAACAAAGAAAGTTTAACATGTCTGCACTTTGAGATATTAAAAGTAAAAGATACATTAAAATGTAACTAGCCTTCTAATTTAGGATTCATAAAAATAGCATCAGCAAAAAAGTTCAGTGCATAATTATACTTTCTCAGTATGTTTACATCCTTATTCTTGTCTTGCTTTTGAAAACAAATCTGGGCACCAATATTAAACTATTCAACTGTTAGGCAAGCATTTTCAAAACATCCAACTTAACAAAAATAATTGTTTTAACATCTGCTTCCTTTTCAATGAAATCCCAAACTTCCTAGATCATCTGTAAAATATTGCAGACTGCATCAGTTTAAGTTTATATACTATTTTAGTACATTGCTATTTAATAACCACTTTTTATAAGTTCTATATTAGAGAATTAAGAGAAGAAACATGATTTGTCTCTTGAAATCTTACCTATTCATGAAAACATATTTCAAATCCTACCTCGTTCTTCAAGTGTTCTATTTCTTCTATCCTATGCTGATCTTCCCCTATGCTGTACTATCCTGAATTTCTACTTCATGTTCACTCTGTTCCACATGTACAGTCATATTCACTCTTCACTTTTGTATGGAGTAAGATTACTACAACTTAAGATCTTAGAGGATGAAGATTTTATTCTTCTACATCCTTTCAACACAGTATCAGATACAGAGCAAGTGTCCCAAATGTACTGTTAGATGATCTTCAGTTGGTTTTCAGAAATAAGAATCTTATGGTACCTGAGTTATTGATATGTGGCCTTCACAATAACTACCAAGAGAACAAAGGCAAACATGAGTGCCGGATTAGCCATATCTCACAGCCAAACCTGTCTGAGCAACTCCCATGAGAATCCACTTGGTAAAGCTTAAGTTGAAGAGCTGTGGAGGTTGTTACTTCATGTTATCATAGTTGGCGCATCACGGTCTCCTGGGGACCTTAGGGAACTGGTTTATTTTGACTTCTTGATGTTGCTCTATTGTAAAATATACAACTCAAACTTTTTTTTTTTTTTGCAGTATCAGGGATTGAACCCAGGGGCATTCTACCTCCGCGCTACGCCCCCGGCCCTATTTTTTTATACTTTATTTTGAAACCGGGTCTCACGAAGTTGCGGAGGGCCTCACTAGGTAGAGCGAGAGAGAGAGACAGGGAGAGAGAGAGAAAGAGCTGAGGCTGGCTGCGAACCTGGATCCTCCGGTCTCCACTTCCCAAAGTACTGGGATTACAAGCGTGCGCCACCATGCCTGGCTACAACTCAAACTTTTAACCTAAGGGTTTTCAATATGGAGACTGAGAAGCAGTTTTATTATAAAATCTTCCATTATTAAACTTGGTCACAAGAGCTAAAAAATGTCAGTGTCTGGAGAATATTTTATTTAGGCCAAATGTGCCCCAATGATTCCAAAGGATCTGGGAATTTAAAGCAAAACTTTTGAGGTAAAAAGAGATATAATATCTTTGAATTTTCTTCTTAGACTTTTAAAAAATGTTAAATTGAAAAGAAGATGTAGATACAGAACTATTTGAGGATCTACTTATTATTAATACATTTCTTAATCATGGCCCATCTTGGTTTTGAATGTTTCATAATTCTTCTAAATAATTTTGGAGGAAACATCTTGCCTGTCCAAATTGTTTGTTTTGTTGTTGTTGCAGTCAGCTGAATTATATTGGGTCTAGTTCTACAGATATTGTTTTATGTATTTATCATGTACATATAAACAGGATATTTTATTTCTAAATCCTACAAAGATTTTCTTTTCCTTGTATCTAATTCTTTTTGAAAAAAATCAGCAAATACATATTAATGATGCAATATGATAAAAAATTAAAGATTCCTTCATTCTAAGATGGTTATTCTTTTCTCAGGATTATCTTCTCCAGGTCAATAGCAAATAGACGACCCTTTCTTTGTTCCTTGACAAACAGTATTTTCAGCTGGTTTAGCCTGCCCTATTTCTTCTGTGTAAAATCTTGACAATATTGTCTTATGGAATCCCATCATTTTCCCTGATAGAGTACAGCCTCTGAACTTGATGGATAACCTATTGATTTGAGAAATGCTTTGTTTTTCCAGAGAATCTGAACTCATAAAACAATCATAAAATTTCATTTAAATGAAATTCCACAGTGATATAATCTCCTCCACTCTGTGCAAACACGGACAGAGTTTGGTTTCCATGGTTACTAGTCACCGGTCCTGCTTTCTCTGTGGTTCTGTATTAAGCTGGACCAGAGATCAACAAGCCCAGAGAGTCATCTTAATGAGGCAGAAACTGAGAAGGATGCTTTATCTGATGGCTGCGCAGCAGTGTAGAATGTACGGATTTTTAATCGTAAATGAAATGAAAAACATGGGGGATTTTGCCTATAAAAATAACTGCTTGCTTCATAATGACATAGGAATAAGAATAAGAATAAAAGACTAAATTACATATCTATTTATTATATGTCTATCTATCTATCTATCCAGCATGAATGATGAAAAGAATATACTCATTGATAATGTTAGATTTTTCAAAGTGTGGGCAGTTTAAATACAGTATTTAAATTTATGTGTTTGTGTGTGTGCTTATTGAAAGGAAGAAAATACTAATGTTTCATATGTATTTTGAACCAAGATAAACCAAATATAAAATTTGAACCCCTTATGAACAAAAATCTTTCCAGGATTCTGTTACTCAGGGACAGTTCTGATCCATTATATACATTGCCATTCTTTCATTTTTTTCTTTTTTTTTTTCTTTTTTCTTTTTTTTTTTTGTGGTACTGGGGCTTGAACCCAGGGGCATTCTACCTCCGGGCTACACCCCCAGCTGTTTTTTATTCTTTCTTTTGAAACAGGGTCTCACTAAATTGCAGAGGGCCTCACTAAGTAGCTGAAGCTGGCCACGAACCCGGATCCTCCTGTCTCAGCCTCCCAAGTACTGGGATTACAAGCGTGCACCACCACGCCCAGCCCTTTCATTTTTTTTTATGAAGCAAAAATAAAATATAGATTTGGAATGGTATTTAAAAACTAAGCTATATTTCAAAAATATATTTTAATTGTACAGATGATCTCTGTGAAAACTTAAAATATTTTGTTTTAAAATTTTTTAAAATATATTTTAATGTATCATCTGGATAGCAGCCATAATTGCAATTATTTTCAAATTATCTCCAACAATGTCAAGATTGTTACACTGATAAATGACCAAGAAAACTGATGGTAGAGTTTTCTTATACTAAAACGTTGGTAGGTAACCTAAAAATGACAAACTAAAGAAATCCAGCAGAAGCTCTTATTAGCTGATGGGCAGTAGTAATATATTGGTTTAATATCATTATATTCTGTTTTGGGAGACAGAAGAACTATACTGAACAGAAAATTGGGCAACTATATCTCTGCTTCAAAGTGTGACTTTTTGGAAAAATATGTGTATAATGCTTTCCCTCTTATAACTTCTAGAACGTTAAATCCCTGTTGGAATAACACTAGAGCTAGTGCTCTAACCCAGAGACTGAATTCAGAGGAGTCTATGAAAATGGATGGGGAAAAATAAATCTTTGTTTTCCTTAGCCTCAAATGAAATATAGCATTCCCTTCCAGTATAAAGGTAGGCAATAAGCCACAGCTATACTACTATGACCTTTGACATCTCCCCAATAGAGTTATTAATATTTTCGCAACATATTTCAGTGGCTTCAAGTGTCTTAAAATATCATTTTTGCTCATTGACACTTTGCATTTGTGGTAGTTTTGAGAATTCTTGTTATATTTTGGCATTTGATGATTAATTGATTAATAATGAAGCATTTATCTTTATACATAATATACATTTATTTTTAAGGTACTGGGGATTGAACCCAGGGGTATTCTACCTCCGAGTTACACCCCCAGCCCTATTTTTTTATTCTTTGTTTTAAAACAGGGTCTCACTAAGTTGCAGAGGGCCTCACTAAGTAGCTGAAGCTGGTCGCGAACCTATGATCCTCCTGTCTTAGCCTCCCAAGTACTGGGATTACAAGCATTTGCCACCACGCCTGGCTTTACATTTTGTTTTTAAAGTAGATTACTGTGCTTCGATATAATTTCTTTCCTTGGAATTCTATTTATTTTTTAAGGCTTTCCTTATGGTTCACCATAATTTTAAATCTTTCCATGGCAAAAAAAAAGTGAAGAACACCTGCTCTAAGCAGAATATTTACTGGAAACTAAAAAATAGATTGGGAATTACTTCACATATCCATCTGCTCTCCAGCTCTGACTCCAAAGTGAGGGTTAGGCTGGCACCCAAGCACGAAGCAGTGCCAAAGCAAACCAACACCAGATCTCTGGGTCAGCACAAGTTCTAGAGTCCTCCTGCAAAGTTGAATGATAAGCCAGTAAAGATACTGCATCTCAAGGGAAAGAAACTGTCAAAATGAACACTCAGAAAAGACAATACTTCTGAAAATGAGTTATTACCACAGAAAACAGAAAAAGTACTTCAGATAACTCTTTAGCATCCCTGCTATGAAAAGCCATCAAGGTTGAACAGGATGAGATAGCAAAGGAAAAGGATGAGATAAAGATGTAGACCAAGAAAACAAAATCTTCAATACCGAATAAAATCTTCAAGAGTGAAATGAGAGAATAGAATTTAGAGAGAAAAATTGATTCAATGATATAGAAGATAGATTTCAGACACCTTCCTCTCCTACATAGTAGAGGAAAAGAAAAAAAGGGAATGACAGAGGATGGAATTTTAAGTGTTTCAGCAGGAGAAAAAAAAAGACAAAAATGAGAAAGAAATTAAGACTGTACAGAATGAAAGAGCCTCCAGGAAAAATTTTACCATCCCTCTATGTAAAACATGTTTCAGAGAAAAGAAAATGATACGGATGAAAGAAAAGAGGGAAAAACGATTATATATTACAGAACTATTCTGGCCTCAAAATTCTCTGCAATATTAATTGTCAAAAGTCATAGGATGATGTTTATGAAAACTTGAGATAACTTATCAAATATTATGCTGAGCAGGAGAAGGAGGGAGGGGGGAGGGAATGGGGGTGGGAATTGGGGGAGAGCTAATTGACCTAATTGACCGATGTGTGAATGTATACTTCTACCACCCTGAAACCCATCAAGATATATGATTACAATGCACCAATAAAAAATAAAAATAAATAAACAAATAAAAGAAATAAAAGTATTCAAATATACAAAAGTTTAATTTGCCAATTCCATTGAAAAGTTGGTCCAAGAATTTTTTTGTTTTTTTGGTCTTTAGTGCTGGGGAGTGTGCTCAGGGGCATTCTACCTCTGAAGGTCTTATCTTGCTTGCTAAATTGCTGAGGCTGGCCTCAAACCTGCCATCCTTCTGTCTCAGCCTCCCAAGTACTGGGATTACAAATGTATGCCACTGCACCTGGCATCTAAGTCTTGACTAATAAAACATGATGTTTATCCAGCTGAGCAGTTTATATCTCTGATGAGTCACTGGGAATTTCCTGAATGAAGAATAAAGTTATTTAGTGATTTATAGTTTTACCTTTCATGCACCATTTTTTTGGAACCAATAACAAAATCACATTGATAGAGGTGGTCATCACATTTATCTAAGTCACAGTGATATATATGCCCTCAATTCTAACTAACTAGAAAAATGAAATGATATTTTAAAACTTCATAAAAATAACAATACTAAAATTAACTCCACTGAAATGTAAAATGTATAATTATAGCAGGATAAATATTTTTGTGTGTATATGTGTGTGTGTGTGTGTGTGTGTGTGTGTAAAACAAATTATATGTGTCAAATATTTTTAAATTCTATGAAATGTAAATATTTAAACTACATATTATATTGAGAAGAAGGGATTCGGCCTAAGTAAAAGTTACAAATCTAGTATATGATGTTTATAAGTATGAATGAAGCAAAATAACAATAGGTACTCCATGATGGGTAAATGTTGAAATAGCTGATGCAAAGAAAAAAGAGAAAAACAGTGTTCATATAAAGCAAAATTGTTTTAAAAATAAATTTTGAAATGGAAATATGTGAACTTTAAGTTGAAGAATTATTGTTTTATATAGTAAGTAGCAAAAATGAAAATAGATAGAAAAATATCCTTTAGGAATATGAAGAAAAATAAAGAAGATAACATTAATACATTAATAATCCCAGCTTTATCAGACTAAACTGAAATAAATTTGTAAGCAGTTTTGCAGAATTATTAATAATGTACTACAAATTTTAATAATTGGCAAAACAGAAAACACTGTGGACTCATTAAAAAAGATCTCAAGTAAGTCCTGAAAATATAAAAAAACAAATTATTACACTGGACACATTTTTTATTTGATTACAATGCAGATGGGAATTTCTTTAAAAATTTAACCATAAAAATATGTTACAACCATTATTTTATTAAATTAAAAATAATACAAAAATTTCCCAAATATACTGTGAGTCAAAACAGAAATTGTAATCATTACAAGCCACTAAAAACAATCAGAATGCTGTTTTTATCCATTAGCAAATAAGAATGAAAATACATTAATCAGTAGTTCAAGAGTTTAGAATGGAGCAAATTAAAAAACAAAGCTAGGCAAGTCTAGAGAAAGACAATGAGAATGATGTACAAAGTAAACTATGATTATAAGTAAATTCGTGAGGAATTCTTGTAAATGTGTGTGTGTGTGTGTGCGTGTGCGTGTGTGTGTGTGTGTGTGTGTGTGTGTGTGGTATTGGTGACTGAACCTAGGGGAGTTCTACCTCTGAGCAACACCCCCAATCCCATGTTATTTTTATTTTGAACAAGGTCTCACTAAGTTGCTAAGGGCCTTGCTAAGTTTCTGAGGCTGGCCTCCCAAGTATTGGGATAACAGGTGTGCACCACCATCCCTGACCTGTAAATGTTCTTCAGTAAATACATGTCAAATATTTGCCAACTATATACCATGGATCATGTAACTTATTTCTTAGAACTGTACTCACAGGGTGGTTACTATTGTGTTGTTTTATGGATGAGAAATTAAAACATTAAAGAAGTGAATTTTCTTATATCAGGCTGCATAGTTCATAGATAGTGAGGTTGTAATTTGATTATTGTTCTCTCTGTCTACAAAGCTCATTCCTTTAACCACAAACTTGGTGTTTTCAATAACACAAATTTGGGAATAGTTGCTTTGGAATTCAGAAGTCCTTCCTGGGTTTTACTAAGCTGAAATCAAGGTGTGTGGATGGCTGTGTTTCTCCCAGTCTTTCCCGGCCAATCTGTGTCCTTGGCTTTTCAGGCTGCAGCAGATGCTGCATTCCTCGGAACTCTGCCCACTTCCATCTTGAAAGCCAGCAATGGCCAGACTAGTCCTTTTCACATGGCTTTGCTCAAATACTCTTCTGTCTCCCCAGGTTTCTCATAAGACCCTTCCTGATTACAATGAGTTTATCCAGATGACCCAGTATCATTTCTCTATTTTAAAGTCAATTGATAAAAATATTAATTCTATCTATAATCTTAATTTCCTTTTGTCATACTCTATAACATGTCCATAGGTTCCAGAGAATAGGATGTGGGTGTCTTCAAGGGGGCTACCATAAAATTTATGCTGTATTATTCTATGTGTTGCCTCTTGGAAGGTAAACTATGCGACTAATTGTGATATGCAAGAATGTAGAAATTAGAAATGAAAATATCTCAATAAATAAGTTAAAAGTGAGAAAGTATATGAGTAAGATTTCTACTGGTATAAATAGAAGATATTGTAGCTTGTTTAGGTATAAAGCGATTTATGAGGAATATCCCTAGCTCATGGGGTCTTTGGGAGGGTTACAACTATACAACCAAAGGTGGAATTGTGCCAAAGAAGCAAGCTGCTTCACCTCAGTGACTGCTGGCTCCAGGTCATGCTACCCTGCTCCCTTTAATTCTTTTTACTCTAGTAAGGTAGGGCTTCCACGCTTAGCCTGGCTTATCATGCTTTTAAATCCTAGCTGAGTTACAACTTCTAAACACAAGTATTCTATTGGCACTTGGACTGGTGGAGCAGAAATCCAATATCCATCTAATATTTATATTTCGTATACTGATGTAGAGGTGAAATGTAGTCATTGTCTCCAATTACTTGTTAGGTTTTTGGAAGGTGGGATTCACTTGTGCAGAGTATCACACTATGGGAAAGATATGGAAAGTAAGTTAGACAGTCAGAAAATAAAAAAATGATATGTAAAATATGAAAATAAATATATTTTATAATGAAATCTTATTAATTTGAAGATTTTGTGAAATTAATGAGTCACTAAGAAAGTATCAAAGTTGACTAGAATCATTAGAGAAAGCCTCTGAATGCTGAAGTAAATTTGAATGTTTCCCTATTCCCAAGGAAAGCAAATCCAGGTTATTTTTAATTTTTATTCTTGAAATACACTTTTATTGAAGCCTTGTAACCATACATCATATTGAGTAGATATGGTAGAAACATATAGACTCTTTAAAAAATCTCCAAGGAGTAGATAATTATCAGGCTATTTAAATGTTTCCAAGACACAGGGGAAGAAGAAAAGCTATCCAGTAATGCCTTAACAAAACCAAACAAAGAACATATAAAAAGAAAATATCAATCTCAGTTATAAATGCAGATGCAAAAATAGTAAGTAAATTATCAGCAAATGATATCCAGCTGTATTTAAAAGACATAATCCATCATAGCCAGTGGGGTTTGGTTCATGAATGCAAGAGTGGATCAATACTAAGAAATCCATTAATCAGATCCTTCATTTTCACAGTTCTAAATGGAAATATATTTAACTATCCCCATGTGAAATTTGATTGAACATAACGATCAGTGCTGGCTCAAAATAAAAGACTAGAATTTTTGCATGGATCCAATAAAATGATATGCAATATATATCTCATTCTCACCATCCATGGTTAGTTGGCCAGTTCATTTAGAACAAATTAATATGTATAAGTATACTAAAGAGAGGTAATATTCTCATTATTTATGGACAATCATCTATGTTTATTTAGGAAATAGAATCTTCAGAGAAACTAAAAGACTGGTAGCGTACATAATGATGAACCTGGCTTTGGGATCTGACATGCAGCTGAGCCATTTACTGTCTTGGGCAATTGCTTAATACTGGATGATAGGTTAACTTCACTAAATTTCCCTTTACATAGGTTAAAATGGGGTAGTAGTTATGCCAGACCTCTATTGTAAACGTATTAAAGGAGATTATACACATGGAGTACTGAGCATGAGGCTCACCCATGTGAGCTATGGTGCTGCTATTCTTTATTATTTTTATTACTGGTGGGGTATATTGTATAACATTCAATATAGAGTAGGTACACAAGAAGCAGCAGATTCTTATTTACCAGTACAATACAGTTTGCATTTTTTTGGGCTCATTAAAATAATTAATAGAATTCTTTGGGTAGTTTTTGTCACTTACAAAATTTCCTTGATGGATGGATGCTTTATTTATTTATTTATTTATTTATTTTTAATGTTTTTATTGGTGCATTGTAGTCTCACATCACAATGAGTATCAGTTTGGTGTTAACATAAATGCACACAGCTCTTGGTGTCCCTCCCCCGCCTCCCCCCATATGTAGCACTGAGAATGATGTTGGTATAATCTCATATATACATATTGTTTATGACAGTAATTCCATAGATTCACTTCTTTCTTACCCTTCCCCTTCCCTTGTACCCCTTCCCTTGCACCACTGAGGGTTCTCCATTGTCACTGGTGTCCCTTTTGTGTCCCCACTACTCCCTAAGTTGCGCATATTAATGAAAACATATGTCCCTTCTTCTTTTGTGATTGGCTAATCTCACTTAACATAATGTTCTCCAGATCTTTCCATTTTCTTGCAAATGCTGTTATTTTGTTCTTCTTTATTGCTGAGTAGAATTCCATTGTGTGTATTTCCCATAATTTTGTAATCCACTCATCTGTTGATGGACATCTAGGTTGGTTCCATAATTTGGCCACTGTGAATTGTGCTGCTATGA
>PVJS01060244.1:0-11291 GCA_004027185.1 Glis glis
ACACGCTTGTAATCCCAGTACTTGGGAGGCTGAGACCGGAGGATCCGGGTTCGCGGCCAACCTCAGCTACTTAGTGAGGCCTCCACAACTTCGTGAGACCCGGTTTCAAAATAAAGTATACAAATAGGGCCGGGGGTGTAGCTCGGAGGTAGAATGCCCCTGGGTTCAATCCCCAGTACCGCAAAAAAAAAAGATTTATTTGCCATCTCAGAAGACCATTTGAATGTTTGATTTTCTTTGCTTATGTTGGGTACTTTCGAAGCAATGTAACATTCACTTATAATTTCTTTTGAAATATGGTCCAATGTGATGTTTATAGTGCTATCAAACAAATTGTTATATCCTGTAGTTTTTTCCCAAACTCTTTTTGCTTCCTTATTGTTACTGGTTGTTAGTAAAATTTAACTCCCATGTTAAGAATTATAGATACAAACATTATTGTTTTTTACAGAGCTATATAAACTTACATTGTCTTTTATATAGTTTTTCTAAGATCTTTACTTGGTAATTGTTGGGTATTTTAATATGGCTGATAGTATTTGTAGCTGAAGAGCTTGGAGGAGATTTAAAACAAATGACTGAATATTGGAGAAGGTTAAGCACTTTTTTCCAGAAGGAGTTTACTATTCCACTAAAGTTGCTTCTTACAGTTTTGCTAGACTTTTCATATCCTCTGTTATTTTACATACTGTATAACATGGACCCACATTTGGGTGGTTCACTTGTCATGGTACTTTTTGACAACAGATACCAAGTTATTTTCAATTAGGATATTTTTTCTCTCATATTATACTTTTCAAATGAGGTTATTGGAAACTTAAGAAAACTTAAGCAAAAGTTATACGTCCATATATGAAGGTATCACTACCAGTCTCACTAAGATGTACGGGGAGAGGTGGGAGCAGGAAAACACACCAAGACCTGTGTGCATGTATGTGTGTATCACTTCAAACCTCACTACAAGTTATAATTACAATGCACCAATAAAAGTATTTTAAAATAAAATTCTAATTTTAAAAGTTATATTTATAGTATAAAGAAAATTATTTTTCTCTATTTATAAAATTAAACTCTAGAGATGAAGATTGATAGTAAGGTTTTTGTTTATTTATTTATGTATTGGTTGTCAGTTTTTACCTTTTTAACACTTTGCCCATGAAACACATCCACCAGCCGTTAGCCATGTGCTGTGAAGTACATCTCATGGCTGTTAAATAGATGCTGCTAAGATTCCATCAGACAGCTGCCTGAAACTAACATGCGTAGCAATATATAATACTTCTGTGAAAATTCTTGGAGTTTTCACCAGGGGAGGAAAAGTCAAGGCTTTAGTTCTAATTTAATTTCTGTATCTCCTTAGATTATGAAACGAATTTCCACAGACTAACATTTGTTTTTAACACATTGGTGTTGATTTTTTTTCCAGTACTGGGGATTGAACCCAGGGACATCCTACCTCCAAGCTACACCCCCCAGCCCTATTTTTTTATTCTTTATTTTGAAACAGGGTCTCACTACTAAGTTGCAGAGGACCTCACTAAGTAGCTGAGGCTGGCCGTGAACCTGTGATCCTCCTGTCTCAGCCTCCCAAGTACTAGGATTATAAGCATGCGCCACCACACCCAGCATGGTCTTGATTTTTTAAAGCCTATATGCAATCAGAACAAATTAAAACACTTCTATTTGTCAATAACCTTTTAAGTAATCATTTTCATGTAAAAAGCAGCAAATGAATGAGACAACAGAAGACAAATTTTAAAAATCAGGGCTGCGTTAAAAAAGTACCCAACTGATGAAATTCAGTGGTAATGATTCTGCAACCAAAGTAGACATAATACTGTAAAATCAGAAAAGCAAAAGGGTTTTTATAAGGATTAATTTAGCCAGGTTTTCAGTGTTTTAAATAATATTTCCATTGCTCGTGTTGTGTTTTTTGTTGCTGTTTTCACTTTTTGAGATCTGATTTATGTGTACTTAGGAGGCCGAGACAGGAGGATCGCAGGTTCACAGCCAGCCTCAGCAACTTAGCGAGCCCCTCCACAGCTTAGTGAGACCCTGTTTCAAAATAAAATAGGGCTGGAAGCCAGGTGTGGTGGTGCACACTTGTAATCCCAGTACTTAGGAGGCTGAGACCAGAGGATCTGGGTTCGAGGCCAGGCTCAGCAACCTAGTGCGATCCTCCGCAACTTAGTGAGACCCTGTTTCCAAATAAAAGAATAAAAAATAGGGCTGGGGGTGTGGCCCGGAGGTAGAATACCCCTGGGTTCAATCCCCCATACCGCCAAAAAAAATTAATTAATTAAAAAAATAAAATAGGGCTGGGAGTGTAGCTCAGAGATAGAATTCCTCTGGGTTCAATCTCTAGGAGCACAAAAAAATGATTTATAATAAATGCAAAAGTTCTACAAAAAGAAGGATGCTAAAACAATATATTCAGAAGTTTATGTTCTAATCTTTAGTTCTACATTTCTCAAACTAGAATGAATTTTTAAGTACATTGTAATCAGTACCTTCTTAAAGTCAAGAAATAGTATGGTATTTAAGGATAGCCTGTTTGTACAGACAGCCAGTGCAATTATTTGCTCCTCTTTTGTGTACTAAATACCTACTATAATACGCTGAACTTTGTATGGCCAGTTAGGTATGACTCAGAGGATACAAAATGATAAAAAAAAAAATTTATTGTTTTTTAATGATTCACTTGAACTTGCTGCTAAGATAATTAATATGTTAGGCATTTATATAAACTTTTGAGAGAGAAGTCATAAGAGAAAGCCTGTGTTGGAAATCTATCTTTTCAGTTGTTAATGAACAGCAAGAGATTTTTCAGAATTCAAATTTGGTTGCTAAATTTAAATTACTTTTGCCTTTCCTCCAGCAAAAAATTAACTTCTTTGGTGGTTTTAATATTTTTAACATTATTATGTTTTATCAGGTGATGTTATTGTAGACATCAATGGCAACTGTGTCCTTGGTCACACCCATGCAGATGTTGTACAGATGTTTCAGTTGGTACCTGTCAATCAATATGTAAACCTCACTTTGTGTCGTGGTTATCCACTTCCTGATGACAGTGAAGATCCTGTTGTGGACATTGTTGCTGCTACCCCCATCATCAATGGACAGTCGTTAACCAAGGGAGACACTTGCATGAATACTCAGGAGTTTAAGCCAGGAGCAGTGGTTCTGGACCAGAATGGAAAATCAGGCCATACCTTGACCAGCGATCGTCTTAATGGTCCTTCTGATCCAAGTGAGCAGAGAGCATCCATGGCATCATCAGGCAGCTCCCAGCCGGAGCTAGTAACTATCCCTTTGATTAAGGGCCCTAAAGGCTTTGGGTTTGCAATCGCTGACAGCCCCACTGGACAGAAGGTGAAAATGATACTGGATAGCCAGTGGTGCCAAGGCCTTCAGAAAGGGGATATAATTAAAGAAATCTACCATCAAAATGTGCAGAGCCTAACACATCTCCAAGTGGTAGAAGTACTAAAGCAGTTTCCAGTAGGTGCAGATGTGCCATTGCTTATCTTAAGAGGAGGTGAGTGAAAGCACAAGGAGAAGTCTTCATGGTCAAGCATTTGTACCTGCTAATTGTTCCTCCTCAAAGGTCAGAAGAATCTTTTCCCAGCAGATTTCACTGGCAATTAGTGTGCATTTTCCTTAAGGTTCTGATTGTTTCCATAAGCACTGTCTTTTTCAGCAGTGTTTTAGTTGTTAGTGGTTTCATTCACGTCCTTATGGATTTCTTTCCCACTATATTTGTTTTAAAATCTGATTTATGACTGTAATAATTAGAGAGAGTTACAGTATTATCCTACTTAAAATGAAATATATCCTCTTAATTTCATTTTCTCTTTTGATGACAATAATAGCAGTGGTTGGGGACCTATGTAATGCACCAAAGAGCTTTTGAAAGAACTAACATCTCCAGCCCAGTGTGGTGGCACATGCCTGTAATCCCAGTACCTGGGAGGCTGAGACAGGAGTATTAGCAACTTAGCAAGACCCTATTTCAAAATATAAAGGGCTGGGGGTGTGGCTCAGAGGTAGAATTTCCCAAGGTTCAATCCCCAGGAAAAAAAAGATCTCCACGTGTGAGCAAGATGTTAGGTGGCATGTTAGCCTATTCTGCAGAAGCAGTCATGATAGCTTGTGCTCATAAAGCTAAGCTCTAGAATCTGCCTGCAAATGTTAATTAAACTCCACAGTGCTTATGTGAGAGAAGTGAATTTTTTATTTTTGAAGATCTTCAGCTGACATGAACTGCTCCCAGACTATAAATCCAATTGCAAGGACTCACCATAAAGTTGCATTTTAATAGGCTTTCTCACATCCATACCTATGAAGGACTAACGTTTTAATAAATGAAATTTACCCTTCACTCTTTTATTACTTTGGCCTTTATTTTTCATTTTTTAGACAAATGGGCACTTTAGCTTCATTGGCAAGTTTTTCCTTATTCTTATTTCTTTGAACCATTTTGGTTTCTTCTGTGGATGATATGGTACAGTGTGCTAAGAGTCAAGAAGAAATCTCTCAGTTAATGCTGGAGAATTATCCAGGATGACAAACGCGACGAGACAGGGTTTGGTATCAGACAAGTTGATGTCAGTTTTCTGCCTGACCACTTACTGGCTCTAGGTGTATGGAAGAATCCTATTTACCTTACCTATTAAATGGTAATAGCATTTTTACCTTAAGATTGTTGTAAAAATTGAATGAGATAATGTACATTTGATGCCTTACACATAGGAAGTGTTAGATAAAGAATTTACTGACTTACTAAAAGTTGTACCTAGTCGTATCATAAACATTAGCAGTATTTAGGATCTGAGAATGCTTCCTTTGTTTTTAAAATTTGGCTCCTTTTTTGTTGTTGTTTTAAGGTCCTCCTTCACCAACTAAAACTGCTAAAATGGTGAGTATTATCTGATCCTCCAATGCTTCCTCCCCACACACTGAGAAGTGTCTCATTGCCCTGTGTGAGAGCTCACCGTGGAAATGATGGTGACAGTAATGGTGGTGGTGATGGCTGGGAGAAGTCAAGAAGTAGTCGCCCTGGGCTTGTTGGGGCTTGTAGGATCTTGTAGGAAAGCCCCTTCGGAGGGATGTGTGCCCTGTTTAAGTCCTATTGGAGGGATATAGGGGCCCAAACTACTGAGTATCCTGTCCTCTTAAGTAGTAAAATGTGCACACATTGAAGAACCTACTTAGGGGTCCTTTTACACTATCCCATCTTCTTCCTGATGCCCAAAGAAAAGGCATAGTAGCTGCTCGTAGTTTCATGCAAACTGTAAATGCCCACATTTAGATGACCTTACATTTAGGAACAAGGAAAACTTTCTGAAAGTAACTATGGTCTTCTGAGCTAAATTTGCTTGTATCAAAATGATAGACTGTCAGATCTGAAAGAGTATCTTCTTTGGCATTCTTCTCAGTAACTGAGTAGCTTCTTGAAGGACCTATAGAGAAAAAAATGGGTACACCAAATAGTGCTATTATAGAAGAAACTACTAGGTACACTCTTGTGGCTATTTAAATATCCATAATTATGTGGATATGGAAGTAAAAACAATATATTTAAAATCCTAATTTAGTTCTAGTTTGCTTGGAGTCTTTCACCTCAAAATTGAAAAATGTTTTTCCATAAACCATAGGCTATTAAGGGAAAGAACCTCTGATAATAAATGGATTAATTCCTTCCAACCCACCCAGTAGGAATCCTCTGCAAATTTGCTGTTGTGTGGATCAAAACTCTCAGCTTCTGCCCTTGTTTTAAACTGTACCATCAAGTCCAGTGTGAATAGAAATTGTATTTTGCCCATTCAGTTAAAATTGTGCTATATTTTCTGCATTCCTCTAGTAGTTGTTTTTAACTCCTGCGCCACCATGTCTATTTCATAATAGATGCCATTGCAGCCACAGTGACCCTAATGATTTATAGTTTATGGAGGCTCTGATGACCTTTAACAGCTTCTCATGGAAGCCCAGGACGTGTGGGGAGAGGGGGCAAATAGGTGTTAGATAAATTCTTTATATATTTATTTATTTCTATATTTATTTATAAATTCTTTAACACTCCCTCACCTCCACATCTGACTGGGTCTGGGTCAACGAGGGGTTCCCCGAGGCACTGCACCTTGTGGTGACTGACCCCCGCCCACTGCTGGCTCACAAACTGGTGCCCATGCATTCTAGTCAGTGTTAAATATTTCCTACAAATACCTCAGATCTCTCTCTCTCTCTCTCTCTCTGTCCTAACAGAAATTCAGGATAACAAGCTAGTCTCAAAAGCATAATTTTAGACTATGTATTGGATTTCATTTTTAAATTTGTGATTAAATACTTTGGCTTGACCTTTATTTGGGAAAGTTCCATCTAAATATGAAAGGTATCCCCTCTCTGATTGGTAGTCTAGCATGGGGTATTTTTCCTTTAATGGATTTGAATTGGGCAGTTTTCAGTGTCATTTTTATAACTTAACTTAGTTAACACTCCCTATCCCATTTTTCTCAGAGACAATATATTATCTTAAACATCTCCACTAGGAATTAAATTTGGTGAGTGGGAGGTGGGACTTACCGAGAATTTGCTGAAGGAATTGTCTGGGTCCCCTCTTTCTTTACTCACGAGGGCTGCCTCGTGTTGCGTTCCTACTTATCTCCATCCCAAAGTCAACATGTGTCTTGGTAGTGGAGAAAGGGGCGAGACTGCTTAAACAGAGGACTGATTGAGGCCCTACAGTTGACGACATTATGAACTTTTTTCTAATTTAAGTTAAATATGTTTTAACCAGATACCCAGGGCTATGAAAGTGAATTCCGCTGAGGCTGCCGTCAGCGGTGGCTTTGACCCAGCCACCTGTGCAGCTGTCCTCAGTTGACACACCCAGTTCAGACAGCAGTTTTATGAATTAACCAACCATCTTATTTTAAAAGTACTAAGGAAGGCCCTTTTCCATTTCAGAAAACAGATACAAAGGAAAATTCAGGAAGTTTGGAGGCCATAAACGAGCCCGTTCCCCAGCCCATGCCTTTTCCACCCAGCATTGTCAGGTCAGGATCCCCGAAACTGGATCCCTCTGAGGTCTACCTGAAGTCTAAGATTTTATATGAAGATAAACGTAAGTAGTGGTGGAATATTTTGGGAGAGAATGTAATGAGATAAAGTTGGATTTTTTTTAAACTGGAAACTTTCCATCCTTTAAAGTATATTGAGAAGTTATTCCCTCATTCCCATTTTAATATGACTCTGGGATTCTTCCATGTACATTCAGCATTCATTAACTCAAATTTTTAAAAACCATGTATCAAGTGCCAGCTCCCTATCAGACATCACATTAGGTAATTGGGATACAGACATAAATAGGTTACATAGGCCCTGTACCTAGAAGTATAATTAACTATAAGCAGAAAAGACAATATGTAATCAAATAAGTGTATAGATAAGTACACATAAGCCTACCAGGTGCAGTGATAGAAGGGAGAGCTGGGTAAGTTGGATCCAGGGTAGGAAGGAAATAGTTTTATCAGTGTGAGTAGGAGGGAGGCTCAGATAAAGCTCCATACAGGAAGTAAAGCTTGAGCCAAGTTTTAGGAAGAAGAGGTGTTCTGGGGAAGATAAAGAGGAAAGACAGGAGTGGCCTTTGCACATTAGCTTTGCATGGTCCAGGTTCTGCGAGTAGCTCAGCGTGGTTGGATGTGCGTAGCAAGGGAAGCCCGAGAGGCGGGCAGGGGCAGAGGCAGGTGGGGGAGGGCCGCTATGCCCTTCTGAGGAAGCTGGAGTGGGTTGTATAAATGACAGAGCCACAGGGTGGTTTTGTTGTTGTTGTTGTTGTGTGTGGTACTGGGAATTGAACCCAGAGGCATTCTACCTCTGAGCTAAAACCCCAGACCGATTTTATTTCTTATTTGGAAACAGGGTCTCACTAGGATTCTGAGCGCCTTACTAAATTGCTGAGGCTGTCCTCGAACCTGCGATCCTCCTGTCTCAGCCTCCCAAGTACTAGGATTATAAGCGTGTGCCACCATGCCTGGCTAACAGGATGATTTTAACTACAGGGAAAATATTGCTGCACTTGTGTTTTACAATGACTCTTCTGGCAGGAGGATATAGGATAGATCAGAGGAGTGTGCAATTCGAGGAGGAAACCAAAGGGCTGACTCCTTAGAGGAGTCCAGCTGAGAGGAAAGGAGGTAGTGTACAAGCAAAAATTCATTTTCATACTAATTTATTTATTAATGATAAGTCTTTTCCAAAGTCAAATTGCAGATTTAGGTAGGTTTAATTTTTTTTTTAATTTGTTCTTAGGAAATCTATAATTACCTTGAAAAAAGATATACACAAGTGGAAATGTATCAAAAAGTTCTGAGAGTATAGCTTATTGGATTGTTCTATAATGTTATCTTGCTAATTATCAAACTTTATTTTGTTTTAATCCTTTTAAAATAAATAAAAATATTTACTTTATATATTCTGTTTTTTCTTAGCACCGAACACCAAAGATTTGGATGTTTTTCTTCGGAAACAAGAATCAGGGTTTGGCTTCAGGGTGCTCGGAGGAGATGGGCCTGACCAATCTGTAAGTGTAAATACTTGGAATATGGCTATTCCTGTTAACATTTTTGAGTGGCAGTTTGGTAGAATATCATGTTTTTGTTTGCTGGGTATTTTTTTCTTTCTCTCTAAAAGTTTTATTAATGTAGGAAAAAAGTGTATTTTCTTTTTTTTGTGGGACTGGGGATTGAACCCAGGGGCATTCTACCTCTGAGCTACACCCCCCAGCCCTATTTTTTATTCTTTATTTTGAAATAGGGTCTCACTAAGTTGCGGAGGCCTCACTAAGTAGCTGAGGCTTGCCGCGAACCTGTGATCCTCCTGTCTCAGCCTCCCAAATACTGGGATTACAAGTGTGTGCCACCACACCCAGCTAGAAGTGTATTTTCTATGAGCATCATGGTCCCTCAGTTAACCTGGGGTAGCTTAGGCTAAAACCCAGAGGTAAAAACTGAATGTGTCAGCTATTAATTGGACAGTTATTAATTTATTTACTTTTCCATGTAAATAAATAAAGCTTATTTGGGGCTGGACGTTTAGCTCAGTGGCAGAGCGTGTGCCTTGCATGCATAAGGTCCTGGGTTTAATCTCCAGCACCAGAAAAGAAAGTGTATTTTAACTTTCTACTTACCTTTTCCTTTGCTAAATAGATCTTAAGACATTTTCCTTCTCTAGGAAACCTGTTTTTCAGTATCTTCTTCACCACAGTCACTCGTCTTCTGAATGATCTTAGGCAGTTGGCAGGAGCCTGTGCCCATCATGTCACTCACTTACTACCAAGCGGCCATTTTCATGCTCAGCATAGTGCCTGTCATTTCATGACTTAGCTGTGAAACTAAAGGCATATATAATAATTGATGTTTCTATCCAGAACATTAAGGGTTATATTTGCAAAGCATTTAATGCCTAGAATTGTGTTTATGCGTATTTATTTATTTATTTATTTATTTATTGTACTGGAGTTGAACCCAGGGGCAGTCTACATCTGAGCTACACCCCCAGCCCTCTTTTTCTTTTTTTTTTTTTTTTTTGGCGGTACCGGGGATTGAACCCAGGGGCGTTCTACCTCCACGCTACACCCCCGGCCCTATTTTTTTTATGCTTTATTTTTGAAACCGGGTCTCATGAAGTTGCGGAGGGCCTCACTAGGTAGAGAGAGAGAGAGAGAGGAGAGAGACAGAGAAAGAGGAGAGAGAGAGATCGATAGATCGATTGATCGATTGTTCGCGCGCGCGTGCGCGCTGAGGTTGGCCGCGAACCCGGATCCTCCGGTCTCCGCCTCCCAAAGTACTGGGATTACAAGCGTGCGCCACCACGCCTGGCCTTTTTCATTTTTTACAAACAGGGTCCCACTAAATTATTGAGGACCTCGCTAAGTTGCTGAGGCTGACCTCAAACCTAAGATCCTCCTGTCTCAGCCTCCCAAGTATTGGGATTACAAGCATGCACCACCATGCCCGACTGTTCATACACTATTTTCACATAAAGTTAATTTAGAGAACAAATGTAGTAGGTTTTATTTTTACGTTTTGCCCTTGGTGTTGAATGACAAAGAAGTAATGTGCTTTATAGAATTTAAGAACATATTTACATTTTCTTTTGTAGCTCAGAGATAGAACGCCCCTGGGTTCCATCCCCAGTACCACAAACACACACACACACACCTGTTACTGTGTAGTAAATGCTGACCTTGTACTGTTAGCTATATGTGATGGGAGAATCCTAAGAATGATCCCAGTTGCTGTAAATAGTGTGTAGAAAATCTTTCCAGATAGCATTGAACAGACTTTTTTTTTTAACTTTTAGTAGCTACTCCCAAGAATTGCATCTTCTGAGTTTGTTTTGTTACACTGCAGTGAAGGAGATCATGGTACTTTTAAGTTATTGAACAACTTTGTATTTTCTTCTTTGTACTCAACCCTGAGGAGCTGGAAGGATTACACAAACAGCATGGTTATTTGAAGTGCCATTTTGGAGACTGGTGCTTTCTAAGATACCACCTTTCTGAAATGCAACTGTTTTCATAGATGAACAACAAAAATCTGTTGGTTGGCACAGTACTGAGGCAGGGAGCCCTCAACTCTTCGGTTGATGTTTGTAGACTGTACAGGCCAATCTACACTTTGTCATCTTACCAGATATACATTGGGGCCATTATTCCCCTGGGAGCAGCTGAGAAAGACGGTCGACTCCGCGCGGCTGATGAGCTGATGTGCATTGATGGGATTCCTGTTAAAGGGAAATCACACAAACAAGTCTTGGACCTAATGACAACGGCTGCTCGAAATGGCCATGTGTTACTGACTGTCAGGAGAAAGATCTTCTATGGAGGTATGTGAGCCTGTTTCTGCTCTGAAACGTTAAGAAGGAAATGAAGAGACTTAGTCTGTTTCCTATGAGGTTTTGCCGGGTATTTTGTTATGTTTAATAGTGTAGGAATCACCCATTTGGGATGATACAAGACCCCATTGTGGAAGGCCATGTAAGACCAAAAGTATCCAGAAATAATACTACTATCAAAAAGAAATAAGTTAGCCGGGCGTGGTGGCGCACGCTTGTAATCCCAGTACTTTGGGAGGTGGAGACCGGAGGATCCAGGTTCGCGGCCAGCCTCAGCTCTCTCTCTCTCTCTCTCTCTCTCCTTGTCTCGCTCTCTCTCTCTCTCTCTACTTAGTGAAGTCCTCCGCAACTTCGTGAGACCCAGTTTCAAAATAAAGTATAAAAAATAGGGC
>PVJS01060245.1:0-11291 GCA_004027185.1 Glis glis
AATAGTTTTCCTGTGAATATTTTTCACTTCCTTCCATTGGCACATTTACATTTTGTATTTAAGTATTATTTTTCCTAATATACTCTAAAAATTTGGGAGATTAGTATCAGTAGTACATGTGTGTGTGTGTGTGTGTGTGTGTGTGTGTGTGTGTGTTGCTGGGGATTGAACTCAGGGACGTTCTACCTCTGAGCTACACCCTTAGCCAATTTTTTAATATTTTATTTGAAAACAGGGTCTCAGTAAGTTGCCAAGGCTGCCTTCAAATGTGTGATCCTCCTGTCTCAGCCTTCCAAGTTCTGGGGTTACAGGCATGTGCTACCACACTCAGTTTATTAATAGTTTTTTTCTGAGTGGGGGACCGGGGATGATTTTTCAGGAACAATTATGCATCTATTTCCAAAGGAAAGGGGCAGGATGGAGTATATTGATATATGAATAAGTTTTTTTTTTTACTGGCACAAAATATGTACTGTTCAGTTTTCCAGTGATATGGCCAGCTGTGGCACAAATGCGCTTTTACCCGATTTCCAGGGATGATAAGACCAAATGTGAATGGATTGGATCATGTTGACTGGGTGATGCCATTCTAGAACAAGTGTGAGAACAAGTGTGAACAAGTGTGATAGGAACATGGTTTCTCCTAAAAGTGGGACTCGTTCTTTTTTTTTTTTTTTTGGAACTGGGGGTTGAATCCATGGGTGTTATACCTCTGAGCTGCATGCCCATCGCTTTTTATAGCTTCACAGTTGTCTGGAAAATCCAATCTCAGTGAGCAGGGTGTGTCCCTGGAGCGTGGCCCAGGATAGGATAATTAGCTGATTTCCTGTGTGTAAAGGGAAGTCAGGTAGTGGTTGCATTTCCAGAGAGAAGGAGAACTGCAGAGTTGAGGACTTGGGAGAGGACCTCCCTGCTGCTGGCTGTGAAGCTGCCTCAGAATCTCCTGGGCTTCACCGTCTCCTCCAGCTTTCCTTTCCTGGTGAGTTCTCCAAACACCTTCCTTTATACTGACAGACGTCTGGTAGCTACTGTGTTGAGCAGGCTGATGTAGAGCATTGCCTTCAACGCAGAAGGTTTGATTGGGTGCCATTGGGTTCCTTGATTTATATATTATGTTTTTTTAAATTTTTTTTCCTTGAGGTACTGGGGATTGAACCCAAGGGCATTCTACCTCCAAGCTACACCCCAGCCCTATTTTTTATTCTTTATTTTGAAACAGGGTCTCGCCGGGCGTGGTGGCGCACGCTTGTAATCCTAGTACTTTGGGAGGCGGAGACCGGAGGATCCGGGTTCGCGGCCAACCTCAGCGCTCATGCGCGCGCGCATGATCGATCGATCGATCAATCTCTCTCCTCTCTCTCTGTCTCTGTCTCTCTCTCTCTGTCTCTCTCTCTCTGTCTCTCTGTCTCTCTCTCTACCTAGCGAGGTCCTCCGCAACTCGTGAGACCCGGTTTCAAAATAAAGCATAAAAAAATAGGGCCGAGGGCGTAGCGCGGAGGTAGAACGCCCCTGGGTTCAATCCCCGGTACCGCAAAAAAAAAAAAAAAAAAGAAAAAAAAGAAACAGGGTCTCAGTAAGTTTCGGAAGGCCTCCTAAGTAGCTGAGGCTGGCCGCCAACCCGGATCCTCCAGTCTCAGCCTCCCAAGTACTGGGATTACAAGCGTGCGCCACCACGCCTGGCGTTTTTTTTAATTTTTATTTTTTGTGGTTCTGTCAATTGATCCCAGGGGCATTCTATCTCTGAGCAACATCCCTAGCATTTTTTAGTTTTTCATTTTGAAACAGTGTTTAGCTAGGTTGCTGATAGTCTGGCTGCATTGAAGAAGCTGTCCTTGATCCTGAAAACCTGCTTCAGCCTCCCAAGAACTTTGATTACAGGCATGTGCCACCATGCCTAGCTGCAAGATTATTATTATTATTTTTTTGCGGTACTGGGGATTGAACCCAGGGGCATTCTACCTCCAAGCTACACCCCCGGCCCTATTTTTTATACTTTATTTTGAAACTGGGTCTCACCAAGTTGCGGAGGGCCTCACTAAGTAGAGAGAGAGAGAGAAAGAGAGAGAGAGAGAGAGAGAGCGAGAGCGAGCTGAGGCTGGCTGCAAACCCGGATCCTCTGGTCTCCGCCTCCCAAAGTACTGGGATTACAAGCGTGTGCCACCATGTCTGGCTCTGCAAGATTATTTTAAAGAGAAAAATTTGTCCTAGAATTTTAGTGAGCACATTGAGTATTTATTTATTTATTTATTTATTTGCGGTACCGGGATTGAACCCAGGGGCGTTCTACCTCTGTGCTACACCCCTGGCCCTATTTTTTTATACTTTATTTTGAAACCGGGTCTCACGAAGTTGCGGAGGGCCTCACTAGGTAGAGAGAGAGAGAGAGAGAGACCGGTTGAGAGACAGAGAGAGAGAGAGAGAGAGCGAGAGAGAGAGAGAGAGCTGAGGCTGGTCGCGAACCCAGATCCTCCGGTCTCCGCCTCCCAAAGTACTGGGATTACAAGCGTGCGCCACCACACCCGGCTCACATTGAGTATTTATAATCATCATTATTCTGTCATTTTACTTAAAAGTGTATAGGGATTTTACATATTTATTTTTCAAAACTCCCTCTCCCCCCGTGGGAATGGGCAGCACCCTTGTAGTTCAAATACTTGGAAGGCAGAAAGAGAAAGATTACTGTTTAAGACCAGAACACAGTAATATAGCTGGACCTGTTTCAAAATAATAAATTATAAGGGCTGGGGATGTAGCTCAGTGGTAGGATGTGCCGGGATTTAATTTGCAGTACCTCAAAAATATTTTTGGTTTCCTCCATCTTGATGCACAAATCCTGTCCATGCTGAGTCTACTGTGCACTTAAAATGGGATTTCTATTTCATTCTGTGAGAATTTCAAGGAGAAAATTCTGCACAAAATTTAAACTTAACCCTCCTTTCTTATTTGCTAAACCAGGTGTTGGAAATCATGCCACGTTGGGTTTTGATTTGATAATCCAATGTAGGATGATAGAATTTTCCAGTTATGCTATTGACATGCTTTTATACTGATTTGGTCCCACACTTACTCTTTGTATATATATTTACAGCTATTCTCTTTTATTTGAGAGTTGATCTTTGCTATTAGATCTGTGCATTGCTACAAGGTAAGAGACAAGAAGGCAAAAGGATTTTGGTTATCTCAAGTTGCTATCCCTTGGATTGGAAATAGCACATAGCCCATCCATGGTGTTGAAAACTGAGAGATCCTACTTAATAACATCAGTTTTCTAGATTCTAGTGTGTAACTAATGGTAAGGAAGAATCCAGTGAATGGACCCAGAGATCAGTTACACAATTGTTAGAGAACACAGATTTCTGTGGGGAAACAAATGTCCCTAAGACTCCACCCAAGAACTAATCAACTGTGTTCAAGAAGCCCAGGGAGGACTGGGAAATCCAAGACAGACACTTGGTGGTGAGGAATGCCCTGAAATTTATAGTACAGTGGTATATGCATGCAATGGAATTTCACTTAGTCATAAAAAAGAAAATTAGGGGGGCCGGGCGTGGTGGCGCACGCTTGTAATCCCAGTACTTTGGGTGGCAGAGACCGGAGGATCCGGGTTCGCAGCCAGCCTCAGCGCGCTCCCTCTCTCTCTCTCTCTCCCTCTCTCTCTCTCTACCTAGTGAGGCCCTCCGCAACTTTGTGAGACCCGGTTTCAAAATAAAGTATAAAAAATAGGGCCGGGGGTGTAGCGCGGAGGTAGAACGCCCCTGGGTTCAATCCCCGGTACCGCAAAAAAAAAAAAAAAAAAGTGGAGATTAGGGCACAGACATGCATACAGAGATGGCCATGTAAAGACACAGGGAGAAGATTGCATGTACAAGCCAACTAAGCATGTCTCAGAAGAAACAAACCTGGAAGTCCCTGTTAGGGTTTAGATCTGGAATGTCCTCAAAACTCATGTGATGGAAGCATAATCCTCAAGGCAGCAAGATTCAGAGAGGGGGATTTTAGGCAATGATTGCAAAATGAAGGCTCTGGTCTCATCAGTGGACTGACCCATCCATGTACTTTGAAAGCACTTTGAAGTAGTGACTCTGTGCTTAAACAAGGATTGATTCCTTATAAAATGCAGTCATGGAAGATGCAGATATGTGAGGTCACCTGCTATGAGAAGTAGTTTAAAAAATTAAGATAAAGATTAATGTGGCTAATATTGAAGTGAGCGAGTAGGTATTTTTTTTTTTTTTTTGCGGTACCGGGGATTGAACCCAGGGGCGTTCTACCTCCGCGCTACACCCCCAGCCCTATTTTTTTTTATACTTTATTTTGAAACCGGGTCTCATGAAGTTGCAGAGGGCCTCACTAAGTAGAGAGAGAGAGAGTGAAAGAAATGGAGAGAGAGAGAGAGCTGAGGCTGGCCGCGAACCCGGATCCTCCGGTCTCCGCCTCCCAAAGTACTGGGATTACAAGCGTGCGCCACCACGCCCGGCTAGCAAGTAGGTATTAAGTTTGTCAGTAAGAAGGAAGAAAGAGCGGGTAATGGTGCACGCTTGTAATCCTAGTACTTGGGAGGCTGAGACAGGAAGACTGCAGGTTCGTGTTCAGCCTTAGCAACTTAGTGAAACCCTGTTTCAAAATTAAAGAATAAAATAGGGCTGGAGGTGTAGCTTGGAGGTATAATGCCCTTGGGCTCAGTCCACAGTACCACAAAAAAAAAAGGAAGAAAGAATGATGTTCAGTAAAAGTCAATGCACTGAAGGTTCTTGTCTGGAGGAGTTACTGGGCATGGGAGTAATTTTGAAGAAGCAAAAAGGAGATGACATTGCAATGGCAGGGGTAGGCATCTGATTAAAGTTGCCCTTCCTTTTCTGATATCAGAGTCAAATGGGTGAGTGGAATCTACTTTTTTTTTCTTTTTATGAGGTACAGAGGATTGAACCCAGGGGCATTTTCCCTTGAGCTACATCCTCAGCCCGATTTTATTTTTATTTTTAAACAGGGTCTCACTAAGTTGCAGAGGGCCTCACTAAGCAGCTGAGGCTGGCTGCGAACCTGGGATCCTCCTGTCTCAGCCTTCCAACTACTGGGACTACAAGTGTGCGCCACCATGCCTGGCTGAAATCTACTTTTATTTATGACACACTACCACTTATTCATGAAATGCAATTGAATATTGTTGATATTTTAAGGGTAACAAGGAAATTTATAAAGGCTTCCTATCTCCCTCATATGGGTATGTCTATAGTTGAAAGCCAGGGGCGTTGTAGCCAGTGAAGACTAATATAAAAGAGGATTTCAAAGGTTTCATCTCCCACATTAGTAATGAAGCAACTAACAATATTTCTTCCTAATTCCCAGTTATTATGTACAAACATCAGCTCTGAACATCCTTGACCTGAATATTTGTGACAGTACCAGACAGTAACATTATGACCCAGGCAATCCTGGCACTCTTTTTTTTGTGTGGTATCAAAAATTTTACCCAGGGGATTTTATCTCTGAGCTGGACCCCCAACCTCTTTGAAACAGGATCTCACTAAGTTGATCAGAGTCTTGCCACATTTCTGAGGTTGTCATCAAACATGTGATCCTCCTGTCTCAGCCTCCCAATTACTGGAATTACAGGCTTGGACCAGCATGCCCAGGTACTCCTGGCACTTTCTGATGTAGGGGATGTTACGGGCTTGATAGGCAGGATGGGTTCCATTGATCCCTCCAAGTAGAATAATGGCCTGAGTAGATTCCTTTCTTCATGAGACAGAACCTAACTTGAGTCCATGATGGTTGGGTGGATCTAACTCATGGTTGAGGGAGTGTTGAAAGAGAGTGAGGCTCTGGGGTGTGGGTGTTCATGATGGATATTGGTGAACCATTGCTAGCAAAAATAATGAAATCTAAATAATTTCACCATATTTAGCTATAGACAGAAAGAAAAATCTATATATGGTGTGAGGCAGCAATCCACATGTTTTGGAATGGGGGGGGAATTTAATCACTCAACTCGTGGGCCAGTTCACTTGGGACCCTCAATGCTTCTAATGTTCTTCTCCATAAGATAACTGCATTTCTATTATCTTTACTAATAATAACAATCATAACATTTTTAATTTGACCTTGAGGTATAAAGAAGAGCACAGTGCCTGTCTCTCTTACACTGTACCTCATTTTTTTTTTTTTTTTTTGGCTTGGTGGTGGGTTCACCCAATAGTAAATGCCTGGGATTTAATGATGGGTGGAGATGGAAATTGCACAGGACTGAAGTCTCATGGTGTCTTTCTTCATTCACAGATTCTCCTGTGTAGTGCTTGGATTGTCAGTTAGTGGAAACACAGAGGAAGAGAGCAGGAAACCAAATTAGGGGAAATGCATGCACTGGTGAGCAGAGAATGCCTTTTTCTCTTGAATTTGCACCCTTATTGACTGTAGATGCCCAGTCACAAGTGCAAACAGGAGGTATTCCTGTAAGTAGAACTCTGGGAAGCTTATCATGCATCAGGAACTTGTCAGTATCCTATCTACTCTCTAAGATGACATGAATACACTGTAGTACCCATTATGGTTGTGTCCTTAATGAAAACACTGGAGAATTTTTGTCTTTCAGTAACTACATGGGCTCATTGGAAAATAATTGACTCCTCAATCATGCTGTTCACTGCTATGGGTTTAAGATTGCTGTGAGTGCAGTTCACAGAAATGAGTAAATCAAACACTACAGTCCAACAGGGAGGCAGATGTTTCTGCAGGTGACCTCATCAACCCCATGCCACCTGTTTTGGAGATCTGTGTACTGTAGAGTGAAAAAGAGAGGGTGTTAGACGAGAGAAGACATGAGAAATCATTTATTGTTTCCAATTTTAAACTTTTTTTTTTTTACGGTACTTGGGATTGAAGCTACACCCTCAGCCCAATTTTTTATTCTTTATTTTGAAACAAAGAAACTTCTCTAGTAACATACTATAGAAATGATCCCTGAAAGTATAGTCTTTATTTTGAAACAAAGTCTCGCTAAGTTGGAGAGGGCCTCACTAGTAGCTGAGGCTGGTGGTGAACCTGTGATCCTTCTGTCTCAGCCTCCGAAGTACTGGGATTACAAGCATGCACCACCATGCCCGGCAATTTCAAATTTCTAATTTGATGACTTTTTGTAATGTCACAAAAGATGTGTAAAATGCATATTGTCATTTTTCTCCCTAGGAATTTTTTTCTCCCTCTCAATACTTAACCATTTTTTCAATTTTTATAACTGAAAGTTGTGCATAGGAAGTTATACTAATTTAATTGAGGATGTGCCATTCCAAGGATACTAAGGGAGCAAGTATAGAACAAAATTGAAGTGCTGGAGAAATTTTTGAAAACTCATATAGATTAAAAACCAATAAGTGGTATTTTTTTTATATTTGGACAGGGAGACAAGCTCAAGATACTATAGGGACATTAATGAGTAGTATTTGGAATTTGCAGGAAAAAGTGATAATGAGAGGTGTCTTATCTCAGGACTCCTCAGGCTAGGTGTCTCCTGCAGTGCACATGTCTCACAAGCATTGGCTTGTGCTGCTGGACTGTCCATCCTGAAGCCTTATTCTGAACACCTGAGTCACATCCACTTATACAGTGGACAGTAACATTACTTATAGGTACTAAGATGTGTGAAACTTTTTCAATTTCCAATAATTCTGGGGATTGCTCCAATGTTTTATGTTCTTTACATGATTGTAGACCAATGGTTTATAATGCATATTTTTTTGTGTGTGTGTGTGTGTGGTTCTGGGGATTGGTAGAATCCAGTGGAATCCAGTGGAATTCTACCTCTGAGATACACTCCCAGCCCTTTTTTTTTTTTTGCGGTACCGGGGGTTGAACCCAGGGGTGTTTTACCTCCAAGCTGCACACCCGGTCCTATTTTTTATTCTTTATTTTGAAACCGGGTCTCACTAAGTTGCAGAGGGCCTCATGAAGTAGCTGAGGTTGGCCGCGAACCCGGATCCTTCGGTCTCCGCCTCCTAAGTACTGGGATTACAAGTGTGCGCCACCACGCCCAGCTAACTCCCAGCTCTTTTTATTTATTTATTTTTTTGTGTATGTGGCACTAGGGATTGAACCCAGGGGCATTCTACCTCTGAGCCCCATTTTACTTTTATTTTGAAACAGGATCGTACTAGGTTGATGGAGGTCTCATTATTTGCTGAGGTTGTTCTAAAACCTGTGATCATCTTGTCTCAGCCTCCCAAGTACTGGGAATACAAGCGTGTGCTACCACGCTTGGCTTTATTTGTTATTTTACAACAGAGTCTTGTTGTTTGCCAAGAGTATCACTACCTTGCTAAGGTGGTCTTTGAGCCTGCGATCCTCCTATATCAGATAATACATGTTTTTCAAGTATGAAAAACTTGATTGTTACTTTCAACACTAATGAAAGGATATTAAACCATTTCATAGATCAGGATACTGAGGTACATCTATGACAGTAATACAACAGGAGTCATGGTTTAAAAGTAAAATATGAGTGTTATGATTTGCCTCAGGATATGTTTGTAAAGTTACTTAAGATGAATAGAAGCCGGGCATGATGGCATATGCCTATAATCCCAGTACTTGGAAAGCTGAGAGAGGAGGATTGAAGGTTTGAAGACAGCTTCAGCAACTTAGCAAGATCTGCTTTCAAAATAAAAATTAAAATAGGGGCTGTTGTGTGGCTGAGAGGTATATTTTACCTGGATTTAATTCCCAGGACCATAAACAAAATGATGAGAGAAGTGAATTTTAGTTAAAATTTTTCTTTTCTTTTTTTTTTTTTTGGTGGTACCGGGGATTGAATCCAGAGGCATTCTACCTCTGGGCTACACCCCCAGCCCTATTTTTTATTCTTTATTTAGAAACAGGGTCTCACTAAGTTGCAGAGGGCCTCACTAAGTAGCTGAGGCTGACCGCGAACCTGGATCCTCCTGTCTCAGCCTCCCAAGTACTGGGATTACAAGCGTGTGCCACCATGCCTGGCTAGTTAAAAATTTTCAAGTGCACATTTTATAATCAAATACCTGAAACTCATACTTTCTAGTCTTTTGGAAATTTTATGTTTTCATACAACACAATTATTCAATATTTCTTTCTTTTAAATGATATGAATTCAGGGTGTCTATGTCTCTGTGAGTGTTTCTGGAAGGTATATGCACTGAAAGTGAATGATGCAAAACACATTTTGATCATATATATCCACATTTCCTGTCTCTGAGTACTGTCATCTCAACTCTCATACTGTACAAGATGTCCTGATTGTTCTGTCTAAACTGAATGTCCTGATGTTTTAGGAGCCAGTGACCATTGAAGATGTGACCATAAAGTTCACCCAGGAAGAGTGGGCCCTGCTGGACTCATCCCAGAGAAAACTGTACAGAGATGTGATGGAAGAAAACACCAGCCATCTAGTGTCCCTTGGTGAGTCCATGAAAAAAAGATCTTCAATCAACAAATATCTTGAATATCCTATCTACATCATACACTAATCACAGCACTGATAATTTAATTGTAATTTGTAATTACACAAAAGAATGTTATTTCTTTACACTTTATTTACCACTACTTTTTTTTCTTCACAGTGGAATGTGGTATTGAAGATTTTTTTTTTTTTTTTTTGCCGTACTGGAGTTGAACCCAGGGGCATTCTACCTCTGAGCTACACCCCCAGCCTTAATTTTTTATTCTTTTTTTTTTTTGTGGCACTCGGGATTGAACCCAGGGGCATTCTTCCTCCAAGCTACATACCCAATCCTATTTTATTTTTATTTTGAAACAGGGTCTCGCCAGGTTGATGAGTCTCACTAATTTCTGAGGCTGTCCTCAAACCTGTGATCCTCCTGTCTCAGCCTCCCAAGTACTAGGATTACCGGCATGTACCACCATGCCTGGCTTATTCTTTATTTTGAAACAGCATCTCACTAAGTTGCGGAGGGCCTCACTAAGTAGCTGAGGCTGGCCGCAAACCCATATCCTCTGGTCTCAGGCTCCCAAGCACTGGGATTACAAGTGTGCACCACCATGCCCAGCTGGTATTGAAGATTTTATCCTACTCTCCTGAAGGGTTTTCTATATTTTTTCTTTTGAACCTGTTTTCTGGGCCTCCTACTTTCCCCTTATTTTCCTCATTAAGCTTCAATTGACTTGATGGTAATCCACATTTATTAGCATAAAACTCAAAATCCACTCCTCTCTTTATGCTCAATAGGGTATCAGTTTTCCAAACCAGATGAGATTTTTCACATGAATTGCCCAAGTTTCACACATCAAGAGATTATTTGCTTTGGAGAGAAGCCATATGGAAGATATCTGTGTGGGAAATCTTTTATTCAGATCTCTGCTCTTACAGAACATAAGGGAACTCACACCGGAGAGAATGTATATAAATGCCATAAATATGGGCAAGCCCTCAGTCAGTTGTCTGCTCTTCCACAGCACAAGATGACTCAGACAGGGGAGAAGCCATATAAATGTCATCTATATGGGAAAGCGTTTGTTTATACTTTTGTCCCCAGAGAGCATATACAAATTTACAGTGGAGAGAAACCCTCTAAATGTAATCTGTGTGGGAACGCCTTCAGCAAATCTGCTAATATTAGTAGAAATGGGAGAACACACAGTGGAGAGAAGCCATATGAATATCATCTGTGTGGGAAAGCCTTCACTGAATCTAGTCATCTTAGTGTGCATAGAATACACACTGGAGAGAAACCATATGAATGTTGTCTGTGTGGGAAAGTTTTCAGTGTATCTCAACAACTTAGAAGACATGAGAGAACACACACACGAGGGAAACCATATGAATGTCATCAGTGTGGGAAAGCCTTCACTGAATCTAGTCATCTTAGTGTGCATAGAAGAATACACACTGGAGAGAAACCATATGAATGTCATCAGTGTGGGAAAGCCTTCAGTGCACCACAATATCTTAGAAGGCATGAGAGAACACACACTGGTGAGAAACCATATGAATGTCATCTGTGTGGGAAAACCTTCACTGAATCTGGTCATCTTAGTGTGCATAGAAGAATACACACTGGAGAGAAACCATATGAATGTCATCAGTGTGGGAAAGCCTTCAGTGCACCACAACAACTTAGAAGGCATGAGAGAACACACACTGGTGAGAAACCATATGAATGTCATCTGTGTGGGAGAGCCTTCACTGAATCTGGTCATCTTAGTGTACATAAAAGAATACACACTGGAGAGAAACCATATGAATGTCATCAGTGTGGGAAAGCCTTCAGTGCACCACAATATCTTAGAACACATGAGAGAACACACACTGG
>PVJS01060246.1:0-11293 GCA_004027185.1 Glis glis
AGAGGAAAAGAGATTGGAGCTAACACACTTGAATTATCTTACCATGCAACACTCTCTGCCATGTTATGACGCAGCAAGAAGGCCCTCTCCAGGTGCAGCGCCATGTTCTTGCACAGGTCAGCCTCCAGAACCAAGCACAAAATAAACCTCTATTTTTTTTATTGGTACTGAGGATTGAACCCAGGAGTGCTCTACCACTGAGCTACACCCCCAGCCCTTTTAATTATTTATTTATTTTTATTTTATTTTATTTTATTTTATTTATTTGTGGCACTGGGGATTGAACCCAGGGGCATTCTACCTCCGAGCTACATCCCCAGCCCTATTTTTTTTTTATTCTTTATTTTGAAACAGGGTCTCACTAAGTCGCGGAGGACCTCACTAAGTAACTCAGGCTGGCTGCAAACCTGCGATCCTCTTCTCTCAGCCTCCCAAGTACTGGGATTAGGAGCATGCACCACCACGCCTGGCTTAATTTTTTATTTATTTTTATACTTTTATTGGTACATTATAATTATACATCATTATACATTTTGTTTCAATGTTTTTGATTCATTTGTATAATGTTTTGAAACATTATACATGTTTCAACGTGATACAGAAATACATGCATAGCACTTGGCATATTTTCCTCTGTATCCAACCCCACTCCCCCTCCTCCCTCCCCATACATGTTAGTGAGATTGGAGTGATACCTTCATGTATGGACATAATTATTATTTTTTGTGTGTGTGTGGTACAGGGGATTGAACCCAGGGGTGTTCTGCCTCCGAGCTACACCCCCGGCCCTATTTTTTATACTTTATTTTGAAACCAGGTCTCACAAAGTTGCAGAGGACCTCACTAAGTAGCTGAGGCTGGCCGTGAACCCGGATCCTCCGGTCTCAGCCTCCCAAGTACTGGGATTACAAGTGTGCGCCACCACGCCCGGCTATTATTTTTTATTTTGAAACAGGATCTCGGTAAATTGCTGAGGTTAGCCTTGAACTTGTGATCCTCCTGTCTCAGTCTCCCAATATAAATGCCTCTGAGTCAGGTGTGGTGGCGCACGCTTGTAATCCCAGTACTTTGGGAGGCAGAGACTGGAGGATCCCGGTTCGCGGCCAGCCTCAGCTCTCTCTCTCTGTCTCTCTCTCTCTCTCTCTCTATTTCTCTCTCTCTCTCTCTCTCTCTCTCTCTCTCTCTAGCTAGTGAGGCCCTCCGCAACTCCGTGAGACCCGGTTTCAAAATAAAGTATAAAAAATAGGGCCGGGGGTGTAGCGCGGAGGTAGAATGCCCCTGCGTTCAATCCCTGGTACCGCAAAAAAAAAAAAAAAAAAAGCCTCTGAGATACACCCCCCAGCCCTTTAAAAAATAAATTTGTGCAGGGCATTTGTTATGAGTGATAAAGTTTTATTAACCTGATTAATAGTAAGTTTGATTAATAGTGTGCTTTTAATTGACAGTATGCTATAGAATATTATAGCATTAAAGTTGTAAATAAATATTATGGGCTGGAATACTATAGGACAGTTGTAAACAATATCATGTAAGTGTAAGTGACCGATTGGAAGAAAGAAAGTGACCCTCTCAATCTGCTAACCAATCAGAAGAAAGGTAAACAATCCAGCCATGACTACACAGAAAGACCCTACTTAAAGAAAGGCCCAAGACCAGCAAAATGTGAGCAGGGCAAGCGATTGCCAGGGCGCCAGGACTGGACTCGCTCCGCGAGCGCAGTCACCCACAGGGATGAGCCTGAAGTGACGTTGGTTGGCCAGCACCAAGGCCCCTGTTCCTGCAAGGAGAAGATAAGCCCCTCGGCACGCCTCTCAGAGAGGAGCTCCAGAGACCCAGGAGCTGCTCGCCCAGAGCAGGACCAGAGAGGACGACCAGACCAGTCGGCAGCCAGCACCTCCCGCTTCACAGATTGAACTTTGAACTGATAGTGAGTGAACTGTGTGAATGCGAACTTAAAATTTGTGTGTGCTTTGACTCCTTGTTTGACCAAAATCTGCCAAGGATAAACTTAAATACTGTGTGGCAATCACCCCTTTTGCTTTATTATTATTATTTTTTTGAGGTACTGGGGATTGAACCCAGGGGCGTTCTACCTCCACGCTACACCCCCGGCCCTACTTTTTATACTTTATTTTGAAACCGGGTCTCACGAAGTTGCGGAGGGCCTCACTAGGTAGGTAGAGAGAGAGAGACAGGGAGAGAGAGAGAGAGAGAGAGAGCTGAGGTTGGCCGCGAACTGGGATCCTCCGGTCTCCGCCTCCCAAAGTACTGGGATTACAAGCGTGCGCCACCACGCCCGGCTCCCCTTTTGCTTTATGATCAATAAAGCTGACATTGTGGAAAGACACAAGTTGTGTGTGTTCCTTGTTTTGCAACACTGAGTGCTCACGACAGCATGGTGGAGCACACCTGTAATCCCAGTACAGTACTTGTGAGGCTGAGACAGGAGGATTATAGGTTCAAAGCCAGCCTCAGCAACTTATAGTGAGGCCCTCCACAACTTAGTGAGACCCTGTTTCAAAATAAAAAATAAAATAAAGTTAGGGGTGTATCTCGGAGGTAGAATACTCCTGGGTTCAATCCCCAGTACCAAACACACACACAAATTGTTTTGAAACAGGATCTCACTAAGTTGCTGAGAGTCTTGCTAAGTTGCTAGAGCTGGTCTTGAACCTGTGATCCTCCTATCTCAGCCTCCCAAGTACTGAGATTACAAGCATGTGCCACAACACCTGACTTAAGCCTCTATTCTTTATCCAGACACAGTTTTTTGTTCTTTTTTTATGATACTGGGTATTGAACCCAGTGGTGCTTGACCACTGGGCTACAGCCTCAGTCCATTTTAATTTTTATTTTGAGACAGGGTCTCATTAAATTGCCCAAGCCAGCCTCAAACTTGTGACCCTCCTGCCTCAACCTCTCAAGTAACTTAGATTCTAGGGATGTGCCACTATGCCGCCTCAGGTGCCATTCTTGATGTAGAACTCAACTCTTCTTCAAGTCTCCCAGAACAATTCAAAAACATGAAAAGTATTCATGAGTCATGTGTAATTTACAGAAGCTTCCCCCCAAAAGAGTAGAGCAGAAATTGATATTACATACCCCACCACAGTGGCTTTCTTCTGATTTCCTCTTTTGCTATGCTACTGTCAAGTTTCCTCCATCTCCCTCCACCCAGAAGGCTTAATCTCCTCGATTTTATATTGAATGTATAATGAAGAGATAGTGGAACATGTTGCTAAATATAACTTAAATAAAAATACTTATTATCTTTCAGAGTATCATTTCAGGCTTGGTTAGTTCAGGGGCACCACATATCATCAAACACCTGACCCAGGTATTTCTGCTTTGCCGCTTTGCCAGTTGGGTTTCATCCTCAGAGTTGTCCCTCCTGGTCACAAGAGGCTGCTATAGCTCTGGGAATTATATCCACACACAACTACATCTCAAGGTAGGAGGAGGAGCATTTCCCCTACATCAGAAAAAGAAAAAAACCTTTCCCAGAAACATCTCAAAAGATGGACATAGCATCTCATGCACTAATAATAAGAGCTAGTATTGACAATTTTAGCCCGTAGAGTAGGAAAGTGGGTTTTGGCAGCAAGAATGAAAGGTGGGGAGAGAATGGCTTCTGGGAAGGGAACCATTAGTCTGGGCCCCATGGTGCAGCTTGGTGTCCTGGTCACTCACTTCTATGCTTTGCAAAGTAAAATGTCCAATTGCTAACAAGCCATGCTCTTTGAAGTCAAGCTAATAGACATCTAATATCACCAGGGAAGGCTTCGTAGAGTTCATCTGGCCCCCAACCCTCTCAGGATTACCAAAGCAGAGGAGATCACAACTTCTCCCTAGCAGAGTTCCGGAAATACTTTCATGGCCATCTTCACACACAATAATTCTACAGGCTGAGGATTTCCCATTTTACAGATGTGAAAACTGAGGGGCAGAGCCTTTAAGTGACTCTCAGCATCGGACACCTACTCAATGGTGGGTCAGTACTTGAACCCAGGCTGCCTGGCTCCACTGTCCTCACTGTCCAAGAAGCTGAACAAAAGTCCAAAACAAAGAAGCGAAGAAGACAGAGCAGGCTTAAAAGTCACCCGAAGGGTAGAGAACTTGGTCCCATAGCAACTGAAAACCATTCCAAGGTTCTAAGGACGAAAGTAATTTCTGTCCTTGGGTATCTTGGAAAAATAAAATAGAGCAGCGCTTTCAGCACTTGGCTGAGAACACAGGCACAGTTTTAAGTGTCTGAATGAATGAACACCCAACCCTTTAAGTGGGACCCAGGGAGATCCTTATTCAGTCACAGAGGACCCAGCCCCTGCACCAAGAGAAGGGATCCCAAGCCAAGAAGCTGGATCAACAGATATTTTTGCCTCAGTGTGGTAAGTGCTATTGTGGACGTATGAACAGAAGCCACAGGCGTGCTAGCGAGCAGAGGGCAGGGAGGGTGGACATCAGGAAACCCCTGCCTGAGGTCATCCTCTGTTCTAGGACAGTGTGATCACTCATGTTCAAAACAAGGACCCTGAGTCACAAGAAGAGCGCTAGATCGAATTCTGTCCACCCATGGAAGGAGGCAGGGGATGGGGAATGTTTTGGAAAGCTTTCCTCTCAAAATGGCTTACAGGAAAGTCTTTTGGCAATTCTAAATGTAAATTCTGGGGTTGTATTTGTTTGTTTTTATGCTTGGAATATTGCACATGCCTTTATGTACATTTTTGCATAATACAGTGAGTGATTTGCATATATTATCTTGTTTAAAGTTTACAATGATGTGAGGTAGAGAGTTCTGTTTTCCCACTTAATTTTTTTATTTTAAAATTTCCCTCCACACATGCTGTTTTTTAGGTGTGGACACTAAGGACCAGAGAGGCTGAGCAACTTACCCAGGGTCCTAATTGGCAAAGTTGGAATGAGATTGTCCCTGCCACAATGTCAAGGTGCCTTCTGGGAAATTTACTCTCAAATATCACATTTCTTGGGGAAGCTGGGAAAAGGTTGGATGCTGGATGCGAAAGAAATACATGCAGTCAGAAATCAGCAAAAGTAATAGCAAGATTGAATGATCCATTATTAGAAAGGAGAGAAACTTTCCTAAGGAAAAAAAAATGGAGACTGTTCCATGCTTTATCTTCATGTATATTTCTATAATAAACTATATATTAAAGAATCTGGTTGTGTGTGTGGGGGGGGTATTGGGGATTGAACCTAGGAGCACTCTTTCCACTGAACTACATCCCCAGCCCTTTTCATTTTTTATTTTGAGACAGGATCTCGCTAAATTTCCCAGGCTGGCTTTGAACTTGTGATCCTCCTGCCTCAACCTTCTGAGTAGCTGGATTACAGATGCACACTACCGCACCCTGCAAGAATCCGTGTGTGTGTGTGTGTGTGTGTGTGTGTGTGTGTGTGTGTGTGTGTGTGTTAGTTACTGGGGAATGAACCCAGGGCTACACCCTCAGCCCTATTTTATTTTTATTTTGAAACAGGGTCTCATTAGGTTGATGAGAGTCTCACTACTTGTTGAGCCTGTTCTCCAGCCTTCAATCCTCCTGTCTCAGCCTCCCAAGTACTAGGATTACAGGCATGTGCCACCATGCCTGACTTAAGAATCTGGTTTTAAGGAGAAGACTTTTACCACCAGATCATGTTTGGACTGTATTTTCTATAACTTGACCTACAAAACTAAAATGGTTGAACATCCCTGAACCCAGACGCTTGACATTCAGAGTTACCCAGTCCCTGGTTGCTGGTTTGAAATTTAGATTCTTAGCCAGGTATGATGACACATGCCTGTAATCCTAGTACTTGGGAGGCTGAGGCAGTAAGATTGCAGGTTCGAGACCAGCAGCATGTGGTAACTTAGTGAGGCCCTGTTTCAAAAGAAATAAAATAGGGCTGGAGGTATAGCTCAGAGGTAAAGCTCCCCTGGGTTCAATCTTCAGTACTACAAAAAAAGAAAAAAAAAAGAGACCCTCCCCTGGCATCCTCCTCCTTTGGATCATGTTTTAGTAGTCTCTGAAAATCAAACACATAAGCAGATTCCGGGTGTGGTGGTGCATGCCTGTAATCTCAGTACCTGGGAGGCTGAGACAGGAGGATTGTAGATTCGAGACCGGTCTCAGCAACTTAGGCCCACTGCAACTTAGTGAGACCCTATTTCTAAATAAAAAATAAAAATAGGGCTGGGTATGTAGCTCAGAGGTAGAATGCCCCTGAGTTCAATCCCTAGTACCACAACAAACAAACAAACAGGTCATGCATGGGCTGCAAAAGACTGACTTTCTATCAAAGCAATTGAAGTTCGCTAGCCTTTTAACTAGATTTGTTTTAACTTCAACTTAATCTAACAATGTCTTTTGACTAGATTTATTTATTTATTTATTTATTTATGCGGTTCTGGGAGTTGAGCCCAGGGGTATTCCACCTCCAAGCTATAACCCCAGACCTATTTTTTTTTTTTTTGGAGGTCCCAGGGATTGAACCCAGGGACATTCTACCTCTGGGCTACACCCCCAGCCCAATTTTTTTTTTATTCTTTATTTTGAAACAGGTTCTCGCTAAGTTGCGGAGGGCCTCACTAAGTAGCTGAGGCTGGCTGAGAACCTGGAACCTCCTGTCTCAGCCTCCCAAGTACTGGGATTACAAGCGTGCGCCACCATGCCTGGCTCCAGCCCTGTTTTTTATTCTTTATTTTGAAACAGGGTCTCACTAAGTTGCGAAGGGCCTCACTAAGTAGCTGAGGCTGGCCGAGAACCTGGATCCTCCGGTCTCAGCCTCCCACGTACTGGGATTACAAGTGTGCGCCACCATGCCTGGCTTGAATAGATTTCAAGGGAATCTGTGCTCATACAAGAGGAGGGGAAAATAATGGGGAAAAATAAATCAACAGGAAGGAAAAAGGAGGGGGGTGTTCTCCGGTGGCACAGCGCAGTCATGCAACACCCTTCTCGTGCTATCACGTTTCTGCAGGGGTCAGGTGTGAAACCCATTACCTGAGGGGCTGGCTGGGTGGTCTGACCATGGCCCCTCCCTTCTATTTTCAATGGCTCTGCTGAAGGCAATGAGACAACAGCTGGTGAATCATCTCATTTTATATTAATAGAGCAGCGCTGAGCATCCAGGCCCCTCAATACTTTACAAAACAGAGCTCACTGGACTCTCAGCCACAAATCAAGCTGAAAGAGGATGAGAGAGAATAATATCTGCAGTAAATCATCAATTTTGACCTGTACAAAGAAATAACCAGAAAGTGGGAAGATTCTCTCCCCAACCCTGCCTGTCTTCTATATGTGCAGCTCTTTCTGTGAAAGCAAGGTAGAGATGTCAAAGTTAGGTGACAACCCCCAAAGATAAATGTGGACTGTGTTTAATATCAGGACTAGCTGGTGGCTTTATATTAGTGGAGTCAAGCTGGGTATGGTGGCACACACCTGTAATCCCAGTACTTGGGAGGCTGATACAGGAGGCTCATAGGTTCAAGACCAGCCTCAGCAACTTAGTGAGACCCTGTTTCAAAATAAAAAGGTCTTGGGGTGTAGCTCAGAGGTAGAATGCCACTAATCCCACTAGGTTCGATCCCCAGTGTACACACACACACACACACACACACACACACACACACACACACACAGAGATATATGTATATGTATATATGTCAGCAGTTTAATAACAGAGTATGACTTTGCCAACAGCCAAAGAGCACTTGTGTCTGTGCCAGTAGCATTTACCACACTGTAGAGACCTGCAAAGGAATGCAGTGTAATCTGTGAGTTCAAGGAATTTCATTTTGCTGGGGGATTCCTTCAAGACAGATGACTAGAAGCAGGAATACTACAAAGAAATACAAATAATATACATTTTAGCCAATTAGACTATCACTGGGGTATTCAGCAAAGGAAAGTTAAATAAAGTGTTTCGATTAAGCAATTTCTGGAGATTTTGTCAAAACTTAAAAAAAATCCCAGAGAAAAGTATTTCTTTCTTTAATATTTTTACCGTTTATTGAAGGTGAACTGGGAATTCTGCCCCAGTTCTTTCAGTGTGGAATAGGTGGGCGTTGCTGGGAGGGAATTATTAGAAGGTAACTTTTCTCCCTGCCGCCAGGGTAAGCAAGCTAGGGGAGTAGCAGGCCTCCGGGAGCCAGGAGGCCCAGCTGGAGATGGAGGAAGGATGGTGGGAAATTCTTGGAACAGGAGTTCCTAATCTCTACCTTTGGTTTGAGTTAAGGACCCTCTGATGGTTCATTCTGTGCATCAACCTGGCTGTGTGCCATGATGCTCAGGTATGTGGTCATGTATTATTCTGGATGCTTCTGCGAGGGCATCTTTGAATGAGACTAACATTTAAATAGATGGGCTTGAATAAGCAGATGGCTCTCCAGAATGTGGGTGGGCCACAGCCACTCAGTTAAGGGCTGGCTAGAACATGAGACTGACCTTCCCTGAGCAAGAAGGAATCCTTCAGTCTGACTGACTTCAGGCTTAGATTGCGACGTTGGCTCTTTCTGGGTCTCTATCCTGCCTGTCCATCCTGGGAGTTTTGGACTTGCCAGCCTTTATAGACATGAAAGCTACTTCCTTAAACTTCTTTCTCTCTATACACACATCCTATTGATTCTGTTCCTCTGGAGAACCCTAACACAGACAAAGGCAGAGGAGTTTCCAGGGTCAGCTAGTGCTCTGCGGTGGAGCCTTGATAATTTAACTGGGAAGAGGCATCCTTGTCCCCCTGGCTCATGGGGAAGCTGGGACTAACCAGTTACTTGTAAACATCTTGGCATTCTATCTTTTGTTGACAGACCAAGGGTGCAGGTGATGTGTGTCACCTCTGATCAGAGGCCACTCAGAGGGGGACATGCTCCTTCTTCCCTTGCAGCAGACCTATCTCAGAGGGATGACAGAGGCCCTGGCTGGAAGGAACCCGAAAGAAGGAGAGGCCAGGTCCCCTTTCTTCCCCAGCCCTATACTGGACTTTTATTTAATAATCAACTTTATTGTGTTAAATTGCTGAGATGACTAATATAAAAATTTTGCCATTAGGAGAAAAATAGTGCTAGAAATACAAGACAAATATCAATTTAAAAATCTAATATAAGCCAGGTATGGTGGCGCACACTTGTAATCCCAGTACTTGGGAGGCTGAGACCGGAGGATTTGGATTTGCGGCCAGCCTCAGCTACTTAGTGAGGCCTCCGCAACTTAGTGAGACCCTGTTTCAAAATAAAGAATAAAAAATAGGGCTGGGGGTGTAGCTCAGAGGTAGAATGCCCCTGGGTTCAATCCCCAGTACTGCAAATAAAATAAATAAATAAATAAATAAATAAATAAATACAAACCTAATATAATTTAAGCCACTATTGTCCATTGACTTAGCAGAGACTATAGGTGGGGTACTGAGGAAATAGCCCTGACTGAGGAATCCAAATACAGAGGCAGCACAAGGAGCCCATGCTCCTGCTGGAGACACCATGCTGCACAAATTCAGGAGGCGCCATTCACACAGATTCTGTAGTTCCCTGGAGTTGTGCAGTGCACACCCTGCCCATCTGTACAAAGTAGTCCTGCTCCCGGGAGCAGCAAAGTAATACAAAAGAGGTAGAAAGAATTGAGAGAGGGAGGGAAAGGCTGACGTAGAAGCACCCTATGTCTCTAATGGTTTCATCTACTGCCTGAGATAACCGAAAAGCCTACCCAGACCTCAACTAATCAGAGTCCAAGAAAAACTCTGATTTTTTAGCTATTTTGTCCATAAAAAGAAACATTAGCCTTCTTAAAATCCTTCTCATGGGGTCTACCTTAAATTATTGGCTTATAAAGGGAAAAGGTACTAAAGGGTGATCTATAGGTTAGCCCAGCAGTTAGAAAATAGGGATGATTAGTCCCATTTGTTAAAGGAAACTTTTCTCCATGACTCTTATGTATGTGATTGGCATTCCTCCATCCTCTTATTGAAAAGCTTTACATTATGGAACATTTCAAGACAAAACAGAGAAAATAATGTAATAGGCCCTCACTAAACCTCAATAATGATCAACAGCGAGGAATTACATTTCATCTACTCACCCCAACCCCTACTCTCCCTCTCCCTTTCCTAACATTTTACTGGATCATTCTGAGATGAGTCCCAGACATCATATCATTTAATTCCTACATATTTTAGGATGTATCTCTAAAAACTGACTTTATTAAACCTTAACATCTTTGTTGAACCTAAAAAAATTCCTTAATATTAGCAAATATTCAATCGGTGTTCAAATTTCCCCAATTTTCTATTTTTATTTTTATTTTTTTGGGTGTGTGTGGTGCTGGAGATTGAACCAGGGGCATTCTATCTCCGAGCTACACCCCCAGTCCTATTTTATTTTTTATTTTGAAGCAGGGTCTCACTAAATTGCAGACGGTCTCGATAAGTTGCTACGGCTGGCCACGAACTTATGATCCTCCTGTCTCAGCCTCCCAAGTACTGAGATTATAGGTGTTAACATCACACCTGGTTCCTAATTTTTTTTTTTTTTTTTTTTGCGGTACAGGGGATTGAACGCAGGGGCGTTCTACCTCCGCGCTACACCACCGGCCCTATTTTTTTATACTTTATTTTGAAACCGGGTCTCACGAAGTTGCGGAGGGCCTCACTAGAGAGACAGGGAGAGAGAGAGAGAGAGAGAGAGAGAGAGAGCTGAGGCTGGCGGCGAACCCCGATCCTCCGGTCTCCGCCTCCCAAAGTACTGGGATTACAAGCGTGCGCCACCACGCCCGGACCTAATTATTTTTAACAGTTTGTTTGTATGAATACCCAAACAAGGTCTGTGCACGGCAGTTGGCTAACATGTTTCCTGGGTCTCTTTTAATTTACAAGCTCTCCTGCCCTCTTTTCTTTTTCCTTCTAATTTATTTGTTGAAGAAACTGGGTCATTTGTCCTGTTGAGTTTCCCACATTCTGAACTTTGCTGATTACACTCCTGTGGTGTCAGTCAACATGACTCTAGATCAATTCAGGTGTGTGTGTGTGTGTGTGTGTGTGTGTGTGTGTGTGTATGTGTGTGTGTGTGTGTGTGTGTGTGTGTTACTGGGGATTGAACCCGGAGGCATTCTACCTCCAAGTTACATCCCCAACCCTATTTTATTTTTATTTTGAAACAAGGTTTCGCTAGGTTGATGAGAATCTCACTACTTGCTGAGGCTGTCCTCGAACCTGCAATCCTCCTGTCTCAGCCTCCCAAGTACTGGGATTACAGTTGTGCACCACCACGCCTGGCTTCCAGCCCTTTTTTTTTTTTTTTTTTTTT
>PVJS01060247.1:0-11290 GCA_004027185.1 Glis glis
TGAGGCTGGCCGCGAACCCGGATCCTCCAGTCTCCACCTCCCAAAGTGCTGGGATTACAAGCGTGCGCCACCATGCCCGGCGTTCTCCCAGGATTTTTTAAGGTAATAAATCTTTCTGGTTTTAAGCTACTGTGTTGAGGTGATTTGTTATGCAGTAACAAAGAACAACAACTGAGGGTTTCAGTTATTCTGCATTCTCATCAACTCCTTTTTTTTCATGTTTTAGTACTATTATTATAGCCATTGTCATTGAGTGTGACGTGGCATCATGATAAACCACAAGTGTAGGACAAAGGGTTCGAGACCACCAGCTCAGTTAAGGCAAGAGGCTTTGTTAGCAGTGGCGGCTACCTTTCTTTGAAAAAGACAGAAAATGGCAGCCCCACACTAAGTTACAATCGGTCTTATATAGTAAGCAAGCTAGTTACAGAAGCAGATTCTGCGGGTTATTGTTTAAAATTAGCCAATCACAAAAATTCATTCCTTATTTAGGAGCAAGGGGGTAGAATTAGGGGCATGGGCTGAGCATGTAGGCGGGAACCAGGTTCCCGGGCTTTTCCTTGGTGGTTAACACAGCTATGTTGGGCCAAAGGTCAGGAGGTCATTCACACAACTATGTCGGTCAAAGGTCAGGAAGTGAGTCAACAATCAGAGTCTAATATTAGGGTAGGAAGGGAGGCTAAGAAAAATTACATTTAAGGTACATTACCACAATCACATTGTGGCTTTGATTTTTGTTTACCTGATAGCTAATTTTATGGGGCATATTCTCATGTGCTTAACCTGTAACTTCTTTGGAGAAATACCTATTCAGATACTTTGTTTGTGTTTTAAAAATTGAGTATTTATCTTTTTATTATAGAAGAGTTGCTTATATATTCTAGATACAAATCCATTAGCAGATAGATGATTTACTAATATTTTCTCCCCTTTCTGTGTGTCGTATTTTCATATTCTTGATGGTATCGACTAAAGCACAGAATATTTTATGTCTGTTCTAATTCCAATTTACCTATTTTTTCTTTTTCCACTTGTGTTTTTGGTATCATATCTCAAAAAGTTTTGTCTAAGCAAGGTCATGAGAATTTACTGCTATATATATATATTTTTTTTTTTTTGGCGGTACCGGGGATTGAACCCAGGGACGTTCTACCTCCGCGCTACCCACCGGCCCTATTTTTTTATACTTTATTTTGAAACCGGGTCTCACAAAGTTGCCGAGGGCCTCACTAAGTAGAGAGGGAGAGAGAGACAGGGAGAGAGAGACACACACAGAGACAGAGAGAGAGAAAGAGAGAGAGAGAGAGAGAGAGAGCAAGCATGCGCGCGTGTGCGCGAGCTGAGGCTGGCCGCGAACCCGGATCCTCCAGTCTCCGCCTCCCAAAGTACTGGGATTACAAGCGTGCGCCACCATGCCCGGCCGTTACTGCTATATTTTCTTTGAAGAGTTTTCTAGTTTAGTTCTTATATTGGGGTCCCTTATTCATTTTGAGCTAGTTTTTGTATATGGTGTGAAGAAGAGCTTCAATTTCATTTTAAATGTGTATATCCAATTGCTACAACATTATTTGTTGAAAAGACTAGTCTTTCCCTATTAAATTGTGTGGAATCTTAGGAGTGTGTGCACACGTGCACCCACACATTGAAAAACGCGTATATATATGTTGAGGGTGAAGATAATCTTGGTTTGACTTTGTGAAAAGATAACATATATTTTTTAAACTAAACAAATCTAAGACAGATATTTCAGGGTCTATGTCTATTTTTTCGACAAACAATTGCACAAATAGTAAACACAAATGTCATGGTGCCTTTATAGCTTTCTTCCCTATGGAACACTGAATACTTTGGAAAAATAGATATGTACTCTGTGTTAGTTGAAGGCTACCTGAATAAATCTCCCAAAACTAACAGGATCATGTTTTTACTGAATTGATTCATAATATGGATGTTTGGTTGTGAAATCTTAAAAAGAATTTTTTTTGTATTCATTTATGACCAGACTGCTTAACGAAATCTACATATCTCATTTTTATATAGAAGGATAAGGTCTGTGTAATATTTACCTTCAGTTGTTTAGACATATTAACCTGATATATTATCAAGACTGACAGATTTTCCTTGCTTCATTGAGATTTCTTGGCTTTTTGGACCCATTAACTATTCTAGATATTTTCCCATTTTGAGAAGGAACGCGAAGACACCATTCGCATTTGCATTTCACTGAAAGTATCTGCCCCTCCTTTTTTTGCACACTTTCAGCTGCTTGTATGCAATAATTTTCAGACTTTTCTTTTTTTTTAAGATCTGGTTTTCAGAACTCATTTTAGTGTAGAAATTGAGTGGCCTGGTTTTGCCAGTCCTTGGCACTCAAGTCCCACTAAAAGTAAAAGGGCTCCGATCTCTTTAGGGGAAACTGCACAGTAACATTCGGACAGGGTGTTTAAATATCTTCATTTTAGTTTTTTAGACCTTTCTCAGTACTCTGAGAGTTGTCCCACACCCTACCGCTGCAGCTTCAGATAGGTGACTGCCTCAAACAAAGGTTGGGGTGGATTTTGTAGTCCACAGGGAAGTGGGTAGGGAGGATTTAGAAAGCAATTTCCTAGCTGGGTATAGAGGCCCAGGCTTGTAATACCAGCCCTTGGGAGGCTGAGACAGGAGGATCACAGGTTCAAAGTCAGCCTCAGCAATAAAGAAGAACAAAATTATCTCATTTGCAGGAAAATGGATGGACCTGGAAAACATTATGTTACGTGAAATTAGCTAATCATAGAAAGTGAAGGATCATATGTTTTCTCTCATGTGGAAGCTAGATAACGCAGGAGAAACTCCAGTGACTATAGGGAGGTGGTCTTGGGGAGGGTGGGGAGAAGGAGATGGAAAATTAATGAAGGAAACACTTCCATTGACATTATATACATATGGGAGAATACCAATGCCAATCTCAGTATCTTATATGGGTAGGGAGGGAGCTGGGGGAAAACTCACCAAGTGCTGGGTGCACACGTCACTATCACTATGAACTACATTTTGATTATGATGTGAGACTATAATGCACCAATAAAAGTATTAAAACAAAAACAAAGCCAGCCTCAGCAATTAAAAAAAAAGCAATTCCTGAACTTCTACAGCTAGGAATATGCTTGACAGTAACTAGCATAGAGATAGTTTTGTGTTCTAGGGAAGACTTTCTTTTAAGCTTATTCAACCCAAAATTTATAGCATTTAATTTCTGCCATAAACACAGTTTACATTTACATTCCACCACCAGAGTTAATAGAGATAGGGTAGTTGTAACTACAGTATGGTTAATGAAGACACAGTACATAAAATGTAAACTTTGCTGATTCTCTAATTGGTATAAAAGCCTATGCATATGAAAGTGGGCTTTATAACATAGTATAGTTAAACACTGATAATTGACACAAAAGCTTAGACTTAACACAATTTCCATCTTAATAAAAGTTCCTTCAGTTATTCCATTAAAGTTTTCATAATTCTCTACATTATCTAGAGCTGTACTACTCAATACCAAACACTTGAATACTAGTCCAAATCGAGATGTACTGTGAATGTAAAAGATACTGGATTTTGAAGGCTTAGTCTCGAAAGAATAAAAAAAATGTAAAATATCCAATTAATTGTTTTTATGCTGTGCACACATTGAAATGTTTTGGATATATTGGATTAAAGAGCACTATTCAAAATAATACTGCTCGTTTCTTTGTACTTTTTAAATTGTGCTATTAGAAAATTTAAAGTTATACATGTAGCTCACATTTGTGGCTCAATTTATGCTTTTTTTGGATAGTACTGCTCAAGAGGCTAACTAATAGCATAACTATACTGAGTTTCCATTTGTATATGATCAATTATACACATCTTTTCCTCCCAGGTGTCGTAGTTCATTCCATAGTGTATAATGGATCCAATAGCTCTTAATGTATTTTTTTGTTTTCTTATACCTCTCCGCTGTTCAACAGTTTATTTCCTTTCCTAAGAACCTCTTTTCTACTTTGCCTACTTGGCAGATTCTTCATACCTTTTAATCGCCAGCTAAAGCATTATTTTTTCTGTAAAATGTTCTCTGAACATCCTCATCCTATATCCATACCCAAATAGAAATAAACACTCTGTTCTCTGGGCTATGACAGCATCTTGGCCAATAGTTACTGAATAACTACTGTTTGTAGAGAACAGAGATAGGTGGTTGGAGGTATCCAAACATAAATAAGAAATATATGGATTCTGTGCCTACACAGCCTGCATTCTAGAATGGGATATCGACAAGTAAATAGTCACAAAATGATTGGGAAAGAACACATCCAAAGCATATCTTCCCAGACCACATCACTGTGGCAAACAGGTGTATCGAGCCTGAACTATAGCCTACGATCCCACAGAAACCATGGGCTCATAGCAATACTTACCGGTTGAGATTGTAAACAGAATGACATCTTTTCACAACACGAATGGTTCAAATGAGAGTTGGCTTCAAAATACAAATTACTGTATAGGCATTCTTATATTACATATGTGCCCCAATATCCTTGCAATGACCCTTTTAGCCTGGAAATTTAGGTATTGATTTTTTAAAAACAACAACAAAATAATCCCTACACAATTAGCATGACTAAGTTAAATTTCACCAGAGATGTGCAATTTACTTAACACTAATGTACTATTAGAAAGAGTTCAGGACTTCAATATTTGTTTTCTGTGGGGTTGAGAAGATAAATTAATAATATGTGTATTTTTTTGTGGTACTGGGAATGGAACCCAGTGGCATTCTACCTCCAAGCTATACCCTGAGCCCTATTTTATTCTTTTATTTTTGAAACAAGTTCTCACTAAGTTGCCGAGACTGGCTGCAAACCTGCGATCCTCCTGTCTCAGCCTCCCAAATATCCGGATTACAAGGGTGTGCCACAACTCCTGGCTTGCCAATAGATTTTTAACACTAGTGTTGGAGGGCAGTGCCAATTTTTGGCTTGTTGAGAGCAAACTTAATGATCCAAAACCTGGTTAAGAAGCAAGAAGAAAAGCTGGGTTTGGTGTTGCACACTTGTAATCCTGTACTAGGGAGACTGTGACAGGAGGATCACAGGTTTGTGGCCAGCCTCAGCAACTTAGTGAAGTCCTCCACAACTTAGACCCTGTTTCAAAATAAAAAATAAAATGGGCCTAGGGATGTAGTACAGAGGTAGAATGCCCCTGGGTTCAATCCCTAGTATAACACACACACACACACACACACACACACACACATACACATGCACACGCACACCACAAAAATAAAAGAAAAGAAAAAGCAAGAAGAATGCTGTTAATGTCTGAATGCTATCCATCCCAAAGTCTATGCACTAAGGTGCATGCACCTTATTCCTTGGTAAGCACATCGCTCCCTTATGTGGAACCTATTTTGTTTTACTTTAGACAGAATTGTGACGAGTGAAGCTATCTGGATTCCCAGTCTGCACCAGACTAGAAGCTGCCTATCAGAAAAGGAGGGTCATGTTAGATGCAGCAGTGCTGGTAATAGAGAAAGGACAACAGATTGTCAGCCATGGGGGGAGAGAGAAACTACAAAAGGAAGAGATCATCACTAAGCTATGACATCCCGAAGTTCTTCAGTGCAGCAACTGATAGCTTATATACCTCCTGGGAGCACCCCTAATGCTGAGGAAGAAGCCTGATATAAAATAGGAAACCAAAGTATTTCTTGAATCCACTACAACCTACTACAATAATTACTTTTGATGAAACTGAAATTTAAAAAAAATTGCTAAAGTCCAATGAATTGCTTAAGAAAACAAACATTTATAATACATTTTAGAAAATTTTGTATAAGTTAAAAACATTTATTTTTTTAAAAAAAGAGTACCTCGACCCACCCCTAAAAGGGCCAAGCTACAATTATGTTGATCATTTAATTGGAATAGTTTGCTTTGTATCAATCCTGGATAAAGGATGTACCATAGGACAGCAGCCTTTACTAATTTGCCTTAAGCAGATTTTGAACTGTGGTATGTGCAAATAATACACTATTATGTGAGGTTTAAACTATATTAGATGGCGACAGATTGCATAGTTGAGTCACTAGGGTGATGTGAAATAAGTGTTTTAAAATGCACCATCACCATTAAGCAAAATATTCCTACCATGTGCCCAGTCCTGTGCTAGGAGTTAGATTTATTAACGATTAATTTCAAAAATTGCTTTTCCTTTCAAGATTGAGAAGGTATTCCAAAACTCATTCATATTTTTAAAGGTTAAATTAAATTTCAAATGCACAACCCAGCCATTATATAACAGGCATAGAATACAGTTTTATGACTTAATTTTTGTTTTTTGAGTGCACTAAAGACTCTATTTCCAAATGCTATCAAATTCTTTGTTTGCTAGACATAGTAGAATTCTTTATTCTTCAAGTTCACTTCCCCCTATTGGGGAGCTATCAAATTCTTAAGGATATAACAACCTACATTTGAAGACTGGAGTGCCCCATCCCTATTTGTGTGAGCTACTGTTTTAACACATGCATGCCATTTCAGAGTTTAGGGTGAAACTAAACTGTACTTTAGCGTTTTTGTGTCAAGCCAAAACAATTTCAGCAACGGCACTCATTTCCCCTGCTAATTTTTTTTTTTTTTTCATGGCGAGTTACCAAATAATCGATGCTAGAGTCAAACAGAAACCTGACATCTGGGGAGGTGTCGAGGGGGCGTTAATAGTTCGAGTTAGATGCTTGGGGGGCGTTACGGATACGATTTTTAAAACAGCAAATGCAGGAAGAAAGGGGAAATTATGGTTTCCTATAACTCTCCGCCCCCTCCACTTTCTCGCTTCACCGCTCGGTCCCCCCACAATTCAGAGGCCGGTTCGGCGAGATCAGGCTGCAGAAACTGAGAGGCTCCGCCGCCTGCCGCCCGGCCTCGTGATGTAATTGTTATTTCTCGCCGGGGGACCGAGCCGCGGAGAGCTGCTGGAAGAAGTGGCAGCCCTGTTCCCTTCGCCGGGTCTGGCGGGGTCAGCGCCTTCCCGGGGGCGGTGTGGACGCGCTGGCCGGCCCCGGAGGCTTCGCAGTGACAAAGCAGCCGAAGATAAACCTGCTCCTGGGTCCTACGTCCGTCCGGGAGCGGACCAGGCACTCCTCAGGTCTCCTTCCTAGTTTTCTTCTTGGAGTCACGTCCCATTTATTCCTGGGTGTCCACCAGGTGCTGGCCGTGGGGTCAAAGTGACCTCGAGATACCGTGTCCCCCCAGATGACAGCAGGGCACAGATGACAGGCGGGGGACTTGGGGTGGGTGGAAGGGAGCCCGGAGAACGCGTGTTGTGGGGTGAAAGGGGAGGAGAGAGACGCTTAAGGAGCCAGCGCCCAGGCGGGGACCCCGGGGCGTCCAGGGCGCCCCGTCCCCGCGCCGTGCCCCGGGGCGCGCCTGTCGCCGGGTAAGGAGAGCCGTCCTGGCCCCCGGGAGGAGCTGTCCAGGCGGGGACCCCGGGGCGCCGGCGGGAGCACCGAGCACCGAGCACCCAGCACCCTCTCCCCGGGCCGCCGCGGTGCTGCCGCCGCCTCGGGCCTGAAGCCGGGGCCGGCCGTGCGCAGCGCAGCGCAGCGCGGAGGAAACCGCGGCCCCCGGCTGCCCCGCTCCGGAGCTGCGAGCACCGCGCGGCCGCCTCCCCGGTGACAATGGGAGGAGGGAGGAGGGAGGAGGGAGGGGAAAAAAGGGTTAAGAAACTTGGCTGAAGAGCTGAATGGCGTGGAGCGCGAGGGGAGGGCCCGGGCCGCGGTCGGCGCGGAGGGAGGAGGGAGGAGCGCGGTGCGGGCGGGCGGCGAGCGAGGCGCTCAAAGTCAGCCTCGCAGACATTGCAGCAGAGCCCCGAACTCGGGAGGCGGCGGCGGCGGCGGCGGCGGCGGCGGCGGCGAGGCGAGGCGAGGCGAGGCGAGGCGGAGGACGCCGGCCCCAGCCCGCCCGCGCACCCCGGCCTCGGGCCCGCCGCTCGCAGCGCTGCCGCTCGGAGGGAGGCGAGCCGGCGCCGGAGGACGGGGCGCGGGCGCTCGCGGAGCCGGCGGAGCTCGGCGGCCTCGGTGAGTGCGGCGCGGCCGGGAGGGCGGCGGCGGCCTGGGAGCGCGGCGGCGGCGGGGAGGCGGCGGAGGTGGCCGGCATGGCGTCGGGGCGGCGGGGCCCGCGGGCGGCGGCGGCGGCGGCGGGGAGTTGTCGCCGGGAGAGCCTCCTCGGGCCGGTGCGCGTCTCCCCGGGCCCGGCGGCGGCGCCGGCAAGTTGAGGAGTTGGGCTCGCTCCGTCCTCGCGTCCGTCCGTCTGTCCGTCCGCGCCCGCCCGAGCCGAGGGGCAGCGCCGCGCCGCGCCGGGACGACGCGGTGGCCGGTGTCGGGCTGGGGTCGCGCCCCGCTCGGCCCGCTCGGCCCCGCGTCCCGGCGCTGCTCCGGGTCGGGTCCTCCCGGCGTGGCTGGGTGGCCAGCAGCGTCCAGGGGCGCGGGCGCCGCTCCCGCCTCCTGCCGGGGCCGCCCTGCCCGTGCGCGCCCCCTCCCCGGCGAGGCGATGGACCGGGGGAGGCGGCGCGCTCGGCTCGGCTCGGCTCGGGACCCGGCCTCAGCCCACACCCGAGCTGCCCGAGCCCCGTGCAAGTCCTGCAGGCTGCCGCCCTCCTCGGTCCGCATCCTCTGGACTCCGCTTGGATATTGTGTTAGGAAGGGTTTCTATGGAAATATTCTGCAGACGCTCCCATCCTTTCCAAAGTAGTTTCCAAATTTTAATCAGGAGTTGGTGTTCAGGCTGAAGGAACAAAGGAATCAACTGTTTTAGAGGCGGACAAGCTGGGCGTAAGGGACACATGTTGATCGCTGAAGCATTCCAGGACTTTCTACCTTCTATCGCAGTAGTAATTTAATTGGAATCTGAGGGTAGTAAAAGAAGAGCAGAATGATACGTACTTTACCATTAAAATTTTTTTAATGGGACATTTTATTTGGGGAAAAAATTAAGACTTCCGTTGGTAGAAGAACTTTTAACTCAGAACTGAGCTCATAGAATGGAGTTCAGCTCCGGTAATGTAATGATGAAGACTGTGGGGGAAATACTGTTTCTAGAGGAAGAGAGACCATCTAGAGGCATCCAAAGAAAAAATCATACACACACACACACACACACACACACACATACATATATGTGATGAATGTTCTTTATATTGGGGGGTTTTGTAAAGCAAGGGGCTTTGGTTATTAAGCCTTTATAAATTGCATTGAACCTGCTTATTAGTGAATCATAGGTTTAGCAAGTGGGTGGCATCTTCCAGATGCGATTATTCAATGTTTAATCATCAGTTTGCCACCTTTGTTGCAGAGACAGTGAAATAAGTAGACTTTTTAAACAAATGGTGCTTCATCTGTCTGGCCCCTAAGTGTGGGTTGCTGCCCGGAGTATGTTGAAATGCTTTTCAACTTCCAAGTAATTTTTTCTGGTTTTGCCCAGCCGTTTGGTAATGTTGATAGGGTTTAAGTGGTTCAGGGATCAATGGCTTCATCACCAGTAGTTAACTTTCTCTGTCTGGACTTAGTTCCTAGAGACAAAGAAGGAGAATCAATCAATGGAGCAGCTCTTACCCTGCAGGCTGTAGGCTTGGTTACTGTAGGCTGTTTTCATACTGTGGTGGTGAAAGACTTATTTCCACACTTAGCCTTAGAAGTGCCCTATGAATGTGAGTAAAATATATGTATGTTTTTTTTAAAGGACCATTCATTGTTGGTTTTACCCAAAGGAGTTCCTTAACCATGCCTTTGAAGTAGTTGAAAATCAGGTTTAATGTCTTTGTGAAGATTTTACTTAGAACCACTTCTTACATGTGTCTTCAAATGCTACAGAACTTGGATTTTCCTTATTTAAACAACCTAAAATATTGTAAGTTTGCAATAAAGAAATGTGTGTAGAAGAGGCTAAAGGCCCTTATGACTCTTGCAGTTATAAGAGCAAAACATCCTGATAAAAAATAACCTATACCACCACCTAGAGTCTGTTTGTTAGTTTATTGCTCCTGAAGTTTGCTTAAATTGACATGTCTCTTGTGGCTCTGATACAGTCAAAAAATGATTAGGAAGTGCAGGCTTTTGAAAGGCCATCCAAGACAACAATTATTTAAGTAATAAATAGCAAGTGCCAATTTAAATTATCCGTGCCACCTTTAGAATAGAAAATTATGACATATCAAGTTGAGTGGGCTATTCTCCAAAAGATATTAATTCAAAAGAATTTAAAAGAGGGAATTTTTAGCTTGTGCTCCAAGGTAGCTGAGTGCTGAAAATTTTTCGGAGTTGTTATCAGAGATTTGAGAACGCTTATAAATTAAATGCCATGACGACCTTTTGAAGTCCAGGTGGAACAAAAAGTTATGATGATAAAATATACCATAACTATTGGGGAGCATTACAACTACAGAAATTGTGGAAACTTAAAAGGTTAGAGAGAATGTAGGGTATCGTAATGGTTCAGAGATGAAAGAGTGAGAAAAGTGTGAAGTAAAGCAGCGGTCTCTTTTGCGTGTAGTTTGTGTGTATTTACGCAGTCTGTTAAATGGGAGACCTTAGGGACGCTGCCTTGTTACCATGTGACTTGTTACATTGTCCAAGGAGGAAGTAATATTCCTCCTTTAACCCAGGTAGCCTGAAAGAAAGATGGCCTCCAAGATCTTTAATTAAATACCAGTTGAACAGAGAGAACTAGAGCACTGTATTAATTCTGTCAAACATCACTATTTTAGAACATTGAGGACAACTAAAAATGAATTAACTCATATCTGAAAGCTGAGTTTTATGGAAGGTGACAGATGAGGCAAAATATGTCAATCTAATGGAACAAATAGGAAGATAAGGAGATATGCCATCCTTGGCTCTGTAGAAAGATGAGAGGGAAGTGGGTGATTATTCATTGCACAGATTCCATTGCAAACCAGCAGTAAAAGGCCATGATGTACAGATAATTTTAAATCAGAGTGGCTGACAATATATGAGTTTAAAGGAATTCATTTTTTCGTTTTAAAATCTAAAGGTCGCAGGCAACTTTTTGAGTGCTCTGGAAAAGCAGTAATAGTTTTGTGTATCAAGTTAAAAAAAAGATAATTCTCAAAATAAGTTTAAAACATTGAACTTTTATCAAGAAAAAAATTGTTCACTTTAAGTTGTGGTAGGAATGATTAGCTTTGCTTTACAAACTGGATTGACACAGTTTTTAAAGTGTAGGTTAATAGAGGAGTTTTAGTTTCTCTCCCTCCTCCA
>PVJS01060248.1:0-11289 GCA_004027185.1 Glis glis
TCTTTTTTTTTTTTTTTGGTACTGGGGATTGAACCCAGGGGTATTCTACCTCTGAGCTACACCTCCAGCCCAATTTTCTTTAAATTTATTTATTTATTTATTTATTTATTTATTTATTTATTTATTTATTTATTTTGCAGTACCGGGGATTGAACCCAGGGATGTTCTACCTCCGCACTACACCCCCAGCCCTATTTTTTTTTATACTTTTGAAACCGGGTCTCATGAAGTTGCTGAGGGCCTCACTAGGTAGAGAGAGAGAGAGAGAGAGAGAGAGAGAGGAAAGAGCTGAGGCTGGCCACGAACCTGGATCCTCCGGTCTCCGCCTCCCAAAGTATTGGGATTACAAGCGTGCGCCACCACGCCCGGCACATTTTTTTTTTATTTTGAAAAAGGGTCTTGCTAGGTTGATGAGAGTCTCACTACTTGCTGAGGCTGTCCTCAAACCTGTGAACCTCCTGTCTCAGCCTCCAAAGTACTGGGATTACAAGCATGGTCCACCACGCCCTGCTGTCTCCTTAGCTCTTAAGAGAGGAAGTTTTAAGTACAGGTTAAAACTACCAGGTTGAAGGGTCTATCAGCAAGCGGGCAGGTTTAGAGGAGGGTCTGTCAGCCTAAGGGCAGGTTTGGGGCGGTCCCAGAGTGTGGAAACTTCCAGCCGCCTGTCCCCACTGCTCCTGCCTACCTAGCCCCAACAGGACCAACTGCCCAGATCCCGTGGACCTGCATGGAGGGTCTCTGTTCCTTCATAGCAGTCACCGCCGTTCGTAGCCACGTCACACTGTGCCCCTGTGCCTGTCTCCTGGTGGAGGGCTGGGTCGGCAGGGCAGGACCTAGACCTATTTGCTCCACACTGACCCTGTGGTCACATGGTGCTGAACAGACTGACTCTCATATGAACAGTACGGGCCACTGTGGGACTCTCATGGAGTCTGTCCCCTGCCCCGGGTGCGGCTCGCGCCTCCACCCGGATACCAGTGTGACAATATAATTAGATCTTTTCTATCAACGGAATAGCTTGACTTAGGCTCCATTTTGTAGAACAGCCATTGTGTAACCTTGTGCGCTTGTATTTTTTTGTAAAGAGAGCATTTCCTGGAGATTGTGAGTGCCAACCCCTCCCACAGCATCCCCTTCAGCCAATGGCGTAAAGACTGTGAGGCCACGCTCCCACCAATAGGAGCACAGCACAGGAGCCCCGCGCTGGAAATAAAATACCCAGCGGTTTTCCGCCACGTTGTTCTTGCCTACCTAACTTGACTGGTGCAGGATCCCTTTTTGCAAAAAGTAAAACTGAGCTGGGCGTGGTAATCCCAGTACTTGGGAGTCTGAGACCGGAGGATCCAGGTTCGCGGCCAGCCTCAGCTACTTAGTGAGGCCCTCCGCAACTTAGTGAGACCCTGTTTCAAAATAAAGACTAAAAAATAGGGCTGGGGGTGGAGCCTGGAGGTAGAATGCCCCTGGGTTCAATCCCCAGTTCCACACACAAAAAAGTAAAACTTGCCTTGCCGAGCTACTTTCAAATATGTGTCTTTTCTTATGACGCCATGGAATTTATTTCTGACACCAGTTCCCTGGTTTATAGATCTACAGATGCCCGGGCCCAGACGCACATGGATTCACAAGGACAGCCTTGTGCCCACACTCCTCTGTTGGGCATCAAGTAAGCATCCTTCCAGAAATCCATGGTATCTGACTCCAACATTAGTATTGTGAATGTCTTCTCTCATAGCAAACAGATCCTCTTGCTTTGGGGAGCAAGGGAGTTGCGTTGTGTATTTCCCGTGTCTTTTATTTTCTGTGTTTTATGATGGCTTGGCATCTCGAGGGGCCCCGTCGTCTGGGTAGAGATGGCTTCCCCAGGGCTAGCTAATTCTTAGACACAGTCCGTCACTCCTTGTGAGTCTGCCTTTCATAGATGAGCCAGCCAACCCAGATCCCAGACTCGCAACCTCCTCCTTTCTCTACTGTCACACCTAGAGCCACTATCCCCCTTCCTTAACCCACCGTGCCAAGGCCCAGACAACCAGGGCCCCCTTGGGGCCTCTGCGCCCCACGGTCCACTGGAATTATTCACACCCGCTGATTCCAAGTTTCCTCCCCTGCCGTTTGTTCCCACAGACACAGAACAGGCCGTGTGCCGGGCCTTCCCTGGACCCTCCCTGCTCCTGCCAGACCCTGGCCTCTGCTGTGGTTCTGCAGTGCCTGTCACTTCTAGGGGAACAATGAGTGACAATAATCTTGGCTTTTAATGGCATTGAGCCCTCTGCGTCGTCTCGCAGTCTCCTTATAAATTAGGACCCAGGCATAAATCCTTGTTTTTAATACCACACGGAAATAACTGCAGGGGAAATAAAAAAGGAGGGGAAGGGTGAGATTTTTCTGGAAAGAGCAACACGGGTGTTGGGGGGTGCCTGGCAGGGACCACCCAATCCTTGCAGGAGAGGGCTCAGTCGCCGCAGGGCGCTCAGGCCGGCCCCTCCTCTGCCCTGCCGCCCGCTCCGGGCCGCTTCTTTGTCTCAGGAGCTTGTAGACAGCTCCCTTAATGACTCTGCTGTGTCTACATCAGGCACGGCCTCAAGCAAGGGCAGAAACCTTATTTTCTAGAAGGAATCCTGAGCCCAGGGACTGACAGCAACTTCATTTTGTGGTTTATTCTTCCTGCCTTGCTTATGAAATCAATGTATCTCCTTATGATAATAAGTAATCAAAATTCAATGAATAAAGTACTGAACTCTCCCAATAAAATGGCGCGTCTGCATCGGCGGAACCATCAGGCGGCCGCTGGCATGGCTCTGCGCTCCCCGGGGACTGCTAAGCAGGCCGGGCCGCCGAGCGCTGGTGTTCCTGCCCGCCCGGGGTAGTCTGTCCCGACACTCGCTGGCTGGTTTCATTTTGATAGCTTCAGCTTTCGCTGGGCAACCCCATAAAGAAGTCTCTTAAAACGCATCTTTGAAATTCTGGCGCTGTCGCCTCCAATAAAAGCCGTAGAAGGGAAATTTCAATAAGATAACTCAAGAACATTTAATTTTCTGCTCCTTTGGATTTGCTATCTTATTACAGCCATTCAGTTAGCTAATAAATGTCCAATCCTGTCCAATCTTCATAGCGAGCAGAGAGGCTGGGATTTAAATAATTGGATGGCGTGTCTACGGGGCAGCTTTTAGCTGAGACTGCCAAGGAAATCTGTGGGTGCCATGTCTAACCCGATTTTGGAAGCTGCCTCATCTCATCCTGTCCAGTGTCCCCTCGTGGCCCCAGTCACTCTGTTTACGAGGAGCTGAGAGGCCTGTAGTGGGGGAGGGGAAGGGACAGGCGTGTTTTGGGGGTCTGGATTTCACCTTCAGAAGGGCAGGTGCGCTGGCTGTGAGCCCAGTGGCCCCTGGTGAGACCAGTCTGACCAGAGAGGGCCCATGAGCCTGTGGTGACACAGAAGCCACCTCGGGGCAGCCTGATGCAAGGAGACTCAGTTTACCCTCAGATGGTGAATGGGCTAAAGTGCTAATGTGACATAGCTGTGCTTTTCTGAGGATCCAAGATGTCTGCTCCATGTCAGCTGGTCTCTGGGGTCATGGTGGGGCCCGCGTTTGACCGAGTCCTCTTGCTCCCAGCCACCCTGATCGGGGGTGTCTCTGGAGGGGCTCTGATGGGGCCACCCAGGTCATGGTGCTGCCCGCAGTCAGTCAGAGGCCTTCCGGGTGGGATGACCTTTCCTCTCCCCCATCCAGTATGCAAACCTTCCATGGGCCGTGCTCGGCCTTGAGGGTGCGGGTCCCCAGGGCTGTGCTGCTTGTCCACGGCACTGTCCAGGTCAGGGCGGGGGCACTGAGCAGGAGTGAGGGCCTGCCCTGTCCTTGCACAGGCTCCTGACAGCCCTGTGAGGACAGTCCCTCTGAGGCCACCTTAGAAGCACTGGGGGTTCCAGCCATGCTCAGCAAGTGTCCAATGGGTGATGGGCAGGTGGCCAAGGTTCTACTCACTGACCGGGCGGCTGCACTGCAATCTGATCTCAGAGGTGAGTCGGGAAGGACTGGCCCCGCAGGTTGGGGTGGAAGGTGGAGCCAGGCACACCCCGCCACTGTTGTAAGGAGTGTTGAAGGTGCCCAGAGGAGGTGGCCCCAGCAGAGCCCCTCGACTCCAGGCTGGGACTGGAGTATGTGGTTTCCTGTGTGCAGGCTCAGGGTGCTCACTAGCACACGAGTGTGTGTGTGTGTGTGTGTGTGTGTGTGTGTGTGTGTGTGTGTGTGCATGGCTGGAAGTTGGCACAATGCTTCCTCTGTGTGCAGGCTTGGGTTGCTCATTAGCATATGAGAGCATGTGTACATGATTGGAACCAGGGCACTTGGCTTCCTCCCTGTGCAGGCTTGGGGTTCTCACTAGCACATGAGTGTGTATGTGCATGGCTGGAACTGGGCGCATGGCTTCCTCTGTGTGCAGGCTTAGGGTGCCCACTAGCACGTGAGTGTGTGTGTGTGCATGGCTGAGACTGGCCACATGACTTCCTCTCCGTGTAGGCTTGTGGTGCCCACTAGCACATGAGTGTGTGTGTGCATGGCTGAGACTGGCCACGTGGCTTCCTCTCTGTGCAGGCTTGGGGTGCCCACTAGCACATGAGTGAGTGTGTGTGTGTGTGTGTGTGTGTGTGTGTGTGTGGCTGGACCTGGGCACTTGGCTTCCTCCCTGTGCAGGCTTTGAGTGCTCATTAGCGCACGCACCTCTCAGTGTGCACGGGAATGTCAGGTTGAGAACTCAGGTTATTGCTGAGTTACTGATTAACACAGGCAGTGGTTTAGAGCAACACAAATTGATTAGCTCCCAGTTCTACAGGTTAGAAGCTCAGCAAAGCTCAGTGGGGTTTTCTGCGAGGGTCTCACAGGCAAAAGGGAGGCATCAGCTAAGGGAGACTATCTGGAGGCTCAGGGACAGTTTGCTTCTGCGCACACTCAGGTGTTGGCCAATGCAGGTGCTTGTGGCCATAGGTCAGAAGTCCAGTTTCCCTGCGGGCTACAGCTGGGGGCTGCCCACCCACATTCCTTCTCACACGGTCCCGCTGTCTTCAAGCCAGGAAGGCTGGGTCCAATTCTACTCATGTTTCAGCTGCCTCTCTGCCTTCTACCCCAGCCAGAGAAAGCATGCTGCTCTTTGGGCTCACCTGATTAGACCTGGCCCACCCAGACAACCTCCCTATCTTGAGGTCAGTGGCACATATAACAGAAATTAATTCTAGGGTGATACTACATCATAGTGTCTGTCTCTGGGGATCGAGGGCGGGGTACCTCTCGGGTACATTTTAGAAATTCTGCTCTCCCATATGTGGTACGTTTGTATTCCTTCCACCCACAGGCCTCAGTGCCCATATGGTCGAGGTTAGGGGTGTCAGTGGGTTTAGGGGAGCAGACTTTACCCTGTTCCCTGCCCTCAAGACTCACAGTCCAGCTGGGAGACAGGCAGACACCCAAGAACCTCCTGGTGGCAAATGGACTCCATATTTAAAGATGCTAAGACTGAGCTGAGCCAGAGAAGGAATCATTAACCTGGGCCTGGATGGGGTCTTGATGGTAGAATAGGAGTTTACCTGTGCTGCCACAGAGCGAGCCTGTCCTGATGGCAGGTGCGAGGGAACTCGCAGTGAGCCTGGGGATGGCAGAGATGGGGTGGGGGCTGGGAGGTGGGACTGGCATCTGTCTCAGAGTCCAGAGCACCCAGCCTGGTAGCCAGGTGAACAGGGGGCAGGGGGACCGTGAGGAGGCTCAGGCAGTCCCCAATTAACAAATGGCTGAGCAAAGGTGCATCTGTAGCCAGAGGTGTCCATGGGCCTCTTCTACCTCATGTCCTAGGATACAGAGACCCTGAGACCCCAGATCCCCCAGGACCTCACTGGCAGGGAGGGCTCTAGCCTCCAGGCCCAAGGGTCCCTCTCTCTGCCTTTTGTAGAACGGTGGCTCCCAAAGATGTCCACATCCTAGTGCTAGAACCCACGAAGGTGACTTTACATGGTGAAGGGGACTTTGCAGGCCCAATGAAGATGGGGCTCTAGGTATTAGGAGATGGCCCCGGAGGATCGAGTGGCCCAGGTCAGCACAGCGTCCTGGCAAGAAGCAGGTGGGGGATGGTCAGACTCGGAGACAGGAAGCCATGTGACAACGGAAGCAGAGAGGAGCCCGGAGGTTCATGCTGTGGGCTTCAAAGATGGAGGAAGGGGCCAGGAGCCAGCTCCAGGGGCCAGATCCTCTCGAGGGAGCCAGACCACCCACGCCTTGGCCTAGGGAGACAGAATTTGGACTTCTGACCTCCAGACATGGAAGAGGTGATTGTGTGTCTTTAAGCGTGTGGTCATTCGTGACAGCAGCCGAAGGGAGCCCGCACAGGCCCTGTCCCATCCAGGTGGAAGAGGGGGTACCAGCAGGGGGAAGCTAGGTCATCCTCGTTACACCAGAATCCTGTCCCACAGGGGAGTGTGGAGGACGCTGAGACAGACCACTTTGCGGAGGAGCAAACTTCAAGGATGTGGGGCTGGGGGTCACGCAGTGAGGGGCCCAGCACATGGCATCCTGGGGCACCTGCTTGGGATGGTGGCAGGGTGCTCCCCTCTGGGTGCACAGGCAGGAAGCCCAGAAGGTGGGAAGGTGGGGGCAAATCATGAGGAGCCAAGGGGGGCGATGAGCAGGGGTCTCGGGCAGAGAGCAAGGGGAGCAGGGGTCTGGTGTGCCGTGCCCTGGGCTCAGCGCCACTGGCCAGGGCAGAGTTGGGCCTTTCTGGCATGCACAGGAGTATGCGTGTGCATGTGTGTGTGTGTGTGTGTGTGTGCACATGCCCTGCCAGGCAGTTTGAGGCAGGCACACTTGTAGCACTTGATCAAGTGCTATCCATCCATCAAGTGCTCGTTTTCCCCAGGCCTGGGCAGGTGCTGGAGCTCAGAGACAATCCCTGGTGTGTCCTGGTCCCCAAGGGTTCTGGGTCCCTGAGGTAAGGAGGACCTATAAGGAGACCCTTGGGAGCAGGAGTCCTGTGATCAAGGAATGAACAAGGCGCCACAGGAACTGAGCTCCAGGGTGTTAGAGTCTGTCTATACTCTGCACACCTGTCATCCTGTGGGCACACACATATGTGTACAAGCAAAGCTGGGGGACTTGGATGGACATGCAGAGGTGCAGAATGAGCACCGTGGGGAGGGGTGGGGACACCCAGAGGCTCTGGTTTGGGGGTGACGTGCCTCTTTGTGGACAAGGAACCACTTTCATCTTCCTTGAGGACTTTTGGTTAGCTGGATCCCCATTTTACAGACAGGGCAACCAAGTCTCAGAGAGGCGATCCAACTTTGGCCAAGTGGCTCACCTCTCGGGGGCTGGAGCCTGTGTCTCTCTGACTGCCCACCCTGTCTTCACTGTCATTCCACACCAGTCCCGGGACCAGGGCACTCCAGGGGCTGAGCTACGAAAAATGAATGCTACATTTTTTTCGGTCAGGTTTTCCAATAACCAACCACGTAAACAGCCTGATGCATTAAACAAAAATCGATGATTTCTGCCCCGCGAAGGATGCTTAATACCCTGCCACAGCTCCCGCTATCTGTTTGAGCCAGGAGAGAGATGGCTTTATTTCCTCCATAACTCTTGGGAGCACAATTCCATTGTTTACTTTGTGACACGACGCGCCATCGTTAATCACCCGGGGGAGAGAGATGGGAGCCGCTGGCTGGCTGGGAAGCGGGCTGGGCGGCGATGGTCCCGCGCTGCGCGGCCTCTCGCTTTGTGCGGAGTTTGAGGATTCGAGGGTTTTGCTGTGCCTGTTGCCTCTCTACCTAGAGCTCGGCCGTGTCCCAGGCCGCTGCAGCGCGAGGAGTCTTCACAGTACGATGGCCAGCTCTGAGCCGCCCTGGGGAAGCCTCAGGCTTTGCCGTGCTCGTCCTGGGAAAATCCCGTTAATTTGCAATCGTCCCAGGGGTGGTGAAGACATTACTGCTAATTGGCAATAAGAAATGCTAAATGGAGCAAAGTTTCATATTAATGAGCCGTTTATCGATACTAAGCGGACTGGCTGCCTCCTTTGATCCCTTGATTGGCATTGGCTTTATTTATGTCACCGGACCTTTTCTAGCATACGGAGCAGGTCATCTGTTGTCAGCGGCCCTCACCACCTCTCGGCCTTGGGCATCCCTCCTCTCTCCATTGTTTTTTGAATTTTCGGCTACCAAGGTTGTTACAAATGGAGCATCGACCTCCCAGTTAGGTGCTGTTGAATCCTTTTAACCCCTAATTGGGTTTCGGGCTCACAAAGCTTCATGTTTTGGGTCAGAGAGGTCTAGGGACTCACTCAAGGTCAAAGAGCCCAGCAAGATGGGCACCAGGCTTTGCCCTGGGCCCACCTGCCTGTAGAGCCTGTAGCTTTAAGGGGACCCTGCAAAGGCCTCTGGTCTTGCACTGGCTTCTGGCAAGACACAGCCAGTTTCCAGTGGGGACAGGTTGAGCCATGGCATGACCCTGTCAACTTCTTGTGACTGTTGTGATAACTTTCTGCAAACAGGGTGGCTGCAATGTACTCCCGGGCAGCTCCGTGTCCTCAGTGGAGGTGCATCAGAACTTTATTCTCTGGGGAGAACCCTTCCTCGTTCTCCTGACTCCTGGATTCTCCAGGCATCCCTGGTTTGTAAGCACAACACCCCAGACTCCACCTCTACCACCACCTGGCTCCTCCTCTGTGCCTGGCTCCTCCTCTGTGCCTGGCTCCTCCTCTGTGTCTCCTGTGTGTCTCCTCTGTGCCTGGGTCTCTTCTCGTTGTAGAAACAGAGTGTAAAAGCAGAAATAACTCCATTTTACAAAAAAAAAAACCCTTCTTTGCTGAAAGTAGCTGAAAAGAAGAACTCCACCCAAGGAAAAGAAAAATTTGTAAGCCAAGCAACAGTTTGTTCTGTCAAAATGAGAAGTTTTACTTTTCACCCAGAGATAATATTAACTGAGTAATGTTTGGCTTCTGTTACTATAGCTTCTGCTGATGAGTAAACCCCCTCCTACTTAGAGTTTAGTTGGAAATAGCTGATTGGTTATAGATTCATGATGTGTGTAACCATGACATAACCTGTATGTGCTACTTTTAAATCAGTATTTAAGTCACAAATGCTGTATGCCTTTAAAAACCCTGCTCACCTTGACTCCAGTGCCCAGTTGTTGGAGTCTGCTTTAAGACCCACTCTGGACTGCTGGCCGCCAGCTTAAAAGAATAAACGGCTTCAATTTGATCTTTACTCCTGGTCTTCCTTGATTTCTGTGATTTCTCACTAACTTGGGATATAACATTGTCATTGGACTCATGGCCAACTGCGCCATCCAGGAGTATCTCATCCCAACCCCTCTAACTGCCTTACATCTGCAAAGACCCTTTCCCCAAATAAGATCCCATCCACTGAGACATAGCTTTTGGGGGGTCGCCATCCAACCTACTCCGGGAGGAAGGGCAGGGGATGTCCTGTGATCCCATCCGCTGGAGAACCGAGGTCAGGCATCAGAACTTTCAGGGAGGCTCATGACCCAATCGAGTGTCCATGAATTTGTCCATCTATTCAAACAACAAATATTAACAAGTAACTTTCAAGGACTCGTGTGACTACAGCAGGCAATGTCGTTCTACTTGCCCCAGGGAGGGAGAGAGACAGGGCAATTATGACTTGGGATCTTGGGTCTTGTCTGTCCAACTCCAGTGTCTGTCTATGCAGCTGAACAGCCTGCTTTGGGAGCTCCTCTGCACTAGAGAAACCCTGTATGTGATAGTCAGTCTAGGTTGTCAATTTGACCTGATTATGACACACCCAAGATTATGTGATTTTGGGTGTGTAACAGCAGATTAAACAGAAAGCCCTGCCCTGAATGTAGGCAGCAGGATTCTGATAGGTGCGGACTTAGATAAAAGAGGGAGAAGCCGCGTAGAGTACGTGCGACTCTTTCCGAGGGAAACGCATCTGCTCTCGCCTGAGATCGTCGGCCGCCGGCTTCGCCTTTCTCTGAAGAGCTTCTTGATCTTCTCGGCCTCCAGCTCTTGGAACTGAAACTTCACCATCGTTTCTCCGAAGAGCTTCCTGCTCTTCACATCTTGGACTGGGATTGAATTAGTGGTTGCTCCGATCCTAAGACTCCAGCTCTTAGACCGTTCGACCAGCTACTGGTTCCTCTGACTCTCCACGTGCAGTCAGAACCTGGGACTACATTGCTTCAAACTGTAAGCCCATCTGATAAATCCCTTTTTCAAATATACTTATTCTGTGTATTCTGTTAATCTAGAGAACCCTGTCCAATACACTGTACTTCCCCCCTGTTTTGACAGAGGTGGAACAGAGGCCAGGGGGAGCTTGGAATGCATTTGGCTATTTGACAATGTGCTGGAGTCTGCTGAAGCAAGTTCGGGTCTTAGAGAAGCAGCCAGACGGGGATTTTAGGATCAGCCAAGTCTGCACACCCCACCTGGCCGCTTGTGCTGTGCACTGAGCTGTTGTTGTTTTGTAATTTGGATGTAATTCCCACATCTATCACATGAGAATTCTGGTCGCTACTCTTTCTTGCCCGCATCCGGCTGTGAGGCTCCAGGGAGCAGGCGTTAGTGAAACAGTCCGTGCACCTGGCCAGGACCCTGGTCCGGATGCCACCGATGCTCAATAGGTGCTAGTTGTCTTCTCTTGGGCAGAGGAAGGGTGTGAGTGCCATTCCTATAATTGAAGGGGGTGCTCTGACCTGGGCAGGGGCTATCAATTGGCAACACAGAGCTTGGTGGATTAAGCACGGCCACAGATTCCTGGACATGCCTTCCATGGAGAGGCACCTGCTCGCTCCCTATGATTCTGGACTGGCTGCAGCTGTGCTGCCCAACAGGCATGGTAGATGAGATACAGCCTCTCCTGGATCTAGTCTGTGCAGAAACTGGCAGTGCAACCTGGGTCTTTGCAACCTTGGAGCTTTGCAAAAGGTTGAACTAGCTGGAGACCGCCATGCTGTGAGGAAGCCCAAGCTCACTGCCTGGAGAGGCTGGTGGGGAAGAATGGGGGAGCCCTGCTGATGAGCAGAGCACAGGCCCTGACACCTGCATGGGGCCTGCAGTGTCCTCTGACTGCAGCCATTCCCAGCCTGGGCTGAGGTCCCCGCCTGCTGGGCAGGTGAGCTGGGCCTGGACCCGGCCCCAGAGCTGCTCCACCGGGTAACGCAGGAGCAAGTGGCTTTGCTGCCTGCTGCTGGGTGACAAGTGGTTTAGGTGCTGAAATGTGCGTCTCGCCAGCTTTTTCCCCCGTTTTTTTTTTTTTTTTTTTTG
>PVJS01060249.1:0-10000 GCA_004027185.1 Glis glis
TAGGATCGGAGCAACCACTAATTCAGTCCCAGTCCAAGACGTGAAGATCAGGAAGCTTCTTCGGAGAAACGATGGTGAAGTTTCAGTTCCAAGAGCAGGAGGCCGAGAAGATCAATGAGCTCTTCGGAGAAAGGCGAAGCCAGCGGCCGACGATCTCAGGCGAGAGCAGATGCGTTTTTCCTCGGAAAAAGTCGCACACTCTCTACGCAGCTTCTCCCTCTTTATCTAAGTCTGCACCTATCAGAATCCTGCTGCCTACATTCAGGGCAGGGCTTTCTCTTTAATCTGCTGTTATACACCCAAAATCACATAATCTTGGGTGTGTCATGATCAGGTCAAGTTGACAACTTAGATTAACTATCACACCATGCTACTGTATATTTAGTGTTTTATACATGCAATTTTTAGAAGAGTATGAGTGTGACTGTTTATAGACTAAGTGTATTGGTCACGGTTCACTAGACTAACAGAATTCACAGAATGAGTATATGGAAAAAAGGGGTTTATCAGATCAGCTTACAATGTAGTCCAAAGTTCCGACTGCATGTGGAGAATCAGAGGAACCAGTAGCTGGTCGAGCGGTCTAAGAGCTCTTTGGAGAAACGATGGTGAAGTTTCAGTTCGAAGGGCTGGAGGCCGACCATCTCAGACGAGAGCAGAAGATCAAGAAGTTCTTTAGAGAAATGGCGAAGTTGGAGGCTGACGATCTCAGACAAGAGCAGATGCGTTTTCTTCGGAAAGAGTTGCGCATCCCTCTACGCAGCTTTCTCCTTCTTTTATCTAAATCCTGCACCTATCAGAACCCTGCTGCCTACATTTAGGGCAGGACTTTCTGTTTAATCTGCTGTTACACACCCAAAGTCACATGATCTTGGGTGTGTCATGATCCGGTCAAGTTGACAAATTAGATTAACTATCATACTAAGTGATTGAACAGTAACTGTTAAGCATCCTTAGGTAAGGAGAATGCGACGATGGAAGCTATGTCATCCAATTAGAGGACAGTGAAAGGGAGTCTGGCTAAGTTAACCTGACTGTGGTGTCTCATCCTTGCCAATGAAAGGGAGGTGAGATACGGAAGAGGCGAATGGAAAGACAAATGGCGGTAGCTTTAAATCTAGAACTATCTAAAGCCTCCATGGTCACATCCTGCAGCCATGGCGCTGGCCGTGGGAGGGAGCAGCGCTCGCCCTTCTAGAAGTCTCCTTCTTGGACTCCCAGGCAGACTTTGAAGAATCCCGCAGCTGCCTGCCCTGTTTGAGAAGCCTCCCCATCCCTGTGCTGACTCCCCCAGAGTTGACATTTGCACCCCCTTTTCAAAGTTTCCTATAAAACAAAGCCCATGCCCCTGCAAAGTTGCCAGCTCCTATCTATCTATCTGTCTATCTATCTGTCTATCTATCTATCTATCTATCATCTCTCATCTCTCATCTCTCTCTCATCTCTGTGTCTCTCTGTCTTTCTGCCCCTCCCTCTCCTGAGCTGGTCCACATTCTCTGAATGTGTAATTCTGTATTTCTCCTAAATAAACCTGCCTACACCTGCATCTTGTCCTGGAATTCTCTAGCCCGAGCCTCTGGCATGACACCTAATTGTGCACATTTATCAAACAATAAATCTGGCTGGAGAAAAAAATCCTCTAATTAACCTGCATTGAAAGAGTTCTAAATTGCTCTGGAACTCTATAAAGCTCAAGTACTTTCTGGTTTTAGTCAGTTAACAATTGATTTGAAGGAATTCTCAAGGAAAGGTTAAATGAGTTAGCAGAAACTCCTGAGTCAGCCATCATTTCAATTGCATTCAATGAGAATCGGCAGTGAAGAACCCTTTTATTCAGTATGACCAGAGCTATATGCGCTAAGTGGACAATGGAAATTGTAAACTCAATGCCTAGGAGAAGATGTGTATATATATATATATGAATAAAAACTTGCTGGCAATGGAAAATCCCATTCCCGGTAGTATTTCAACCCAAGTCTTCATTCCTAATGTCTTGTGGTCTTGTATTTGGCATTCCTCATAACTGCACCTTCTCAACTCTCTTCTTTCCATTCACTGAACCTGGGCCTGGACATTAAAGGAGAAAAGGCTGAGGAATCTATCGAATGGCCAAGAGACTGGGAAGATGTTGGTGGCCCAGTCAGCCCGGGGCCAAGGCCTTCTGTTGACCCAGAGTTGCACACAATATAAGAAACGAACAGCCTATGTAGCTGCAACTCATTGAGAGTTCGGAGTTGTTTGTTACTGTAGAATAAATCTAGGGCCCAGGGCCTAGCTCCCACTAGCTCCCACTAGACCGCAATAAATGCTTTATTCTGTCTTCTTGAATCAATCATACAGAATTAGAATATTTACAATGCTTGATTCATGAAACAGCATCAAATTAGTAATTCATGCACAACTGTCTTTCATTTTATTTATTCTCTTGAACTTAATTATTTTTATAATGAAACTGTATGTGTCCACCATCCGGCCCAAGAGTGAGAATGTTGTTACTAACTTCATCTCTGGGTATTTCTCCTTTATACCATCCTCCCACACTGAGATAACATCCATCTGGAATTTTCTTTTCCTTAGTTCCTTGCTTTAAAAATAAATCAATTTTATCATATATGTATATATGTATATATATAATTCTTTGTGATGTGGTACTGTGGAATGAACCCAAGGGTATTCTACCTCTCAGTTACACCCCCAATTCTTTGTTTGTTTATTTGTTTGTTGTTTTTGAAACAAGGTCTCACTAGGTTGCTGAGAGTCTCACCAAGTTGCTGAGGCTGGTCTTGAACCTGCAATCTTCCTGTCTCAGCCTCCCAAGTACTGGGTTTACAGGCATGCACCACCATATCCAGCTCTATCAAATATAAATAAATATATATATATATGATTATGATATGTATAATTGGTAAGTATTAATTGTATCAATTTAGGAATAAATAATTTATTGTCCTGACTTTTGAACTTTATAAAAAGCATATTACAGGCCGGGCGTGGTGGCGCACATTTGTAATCCCAGGACTTGGGAGGCTGAGACCGGAGGATCCGGGTTCACGGCCAGCCTCAGCTACTCAGTGAGGCCCTCCGCAACTTCGTGAGACCCGGTTTCAAAATAAAGTACAAAAAATAGGGCCGGGGGTGTAGCGCGGAGGTAGAACACCCCTGGGTTCAATCCCTGGTACCGCAAAAAAAAAAAAAAGCGTGTTACATAGTGTATATTTTCCTGGTCCTTGCAGGGTTTTTTCACTCAGTCTATTAATCCATATTTTATTCATAACAGTAATTCTTCCATTTTCTCTGTTGTATAATATTGCATTGTATGCACAACCCAACATCTTACTCATTCTTCTTTTTTTTTTTTTTTACAGTACCGGGGATTGAACCCAGGGGCGTTCTACCTCCGCGCTACACCCCCGGCCCTATTTTTTGTACTTTATTTTGAAACCGGGTCTCACGAAGTTGTGGAGGGCCTCACTAGGTAGCTGAGGCTGGCCGCGAACCTGGATCCTCCAGTCTCAGCCTCCCAAGTACTACTGGGATTACAAGCGTGCGCCACCACGCCCGGCTAGCTTACTCATTCTTCTGTCAGTGGACATTTGAGCTATTTCCAGCTCTTCACTCTTATGAACTGTGCTGCTATAAACATTCTTGTACATGTCCACTGCATACATCTGGAAGAATGATGAGAGGAATACAAAGGAAGACATAAGTAGACACCAACTGTTACACAATTACTTGAAAGGTCAAAACATATTAAAAGTCTATCAAGATCAAGTGTCGGGTCAGGTGTGGTGGCACACGCCTGTAATCCCAGCTACTCAAGAGGTTGAAACAGGAGTGTTGCAAGTTCAAGGCCAGCCTGGGCCTCGTAGCAAGACCTTGTCACAAAATTCAAAAGGGCTGGGGATGTACAGCTCCCCTGGGCTCAATCTCCAGTGCCAAAAAGGAGAAGGAGAACCGGGCGTGGTGGTGCATGCCTGTAATCCAGGTACTTGGGAGGCTGAGACAGAAGGATCACAGGTTCGCGGCCAGCCTTAGCTACTTAGTGAGGCCCTCTGCAACTTAGTGAGACCCTGTTTCAAAATAAAGATATAGGGCTGGGGCCAGGTGTGGGGGCACACACTTGTAATATCAGTACTTGGAAGGCTGAGACAGAAGGATCACAGGTTCACGGCCAACCTCAGCTACTTAGTGAGGCCCTCTGCAACTTAGTGAGACCCTGTTTCAAAATAAAGAATAAAAAATAGGGCTGGGGGTGTAGCTCAAAGGTAGAATGGCCCTGGGTTCCATCCCCAGTATGGCAAAAAAAAAAAAAAAAGAAAAAGGAGAAGAAGAGGAGGAGGAGGAGGAGATCAAGTAAGTGTTGGAGTGATGAGCACCAATAAGATCTTGTATATATCACTGGTAGCAGTATAAGCACAAGAACCATTTACAACAATGTGGTGTGTGTGTGTGTGTAAGTGTGTTACCGGGGATTGAACCCAGGGGCATTCTACCTCCGAGCTACACCCCAGACCTTCTTAGTTTTGTTTTGAAACAGGGTCTTGTTAGGTTACTGAGATTCTTGCTACACTGCTGAGGCTGGCCTCGAACCTGAGATCCTCCTGACTCAGCCTCCCAGGTCCTGGGATTATAGGAGTGTCCACCATGCCCGGCTGACATTATTTAAAGTTGAACATGAGCCTACCCTATAACAAAACTCAATAAATATTGAATGAATAAATGAGTGTGAACAATCACTCAGCAATTTAGTCAAGGTACTCTTTTTCTCTCTCTTTTTCTGGTCCCCCTACACTTTCCTGGTGATTTTTCCATAGGTTTTGATCCCTGGCATGGCCTACCATTTTCCTCTCTGCCTCATACCCGGCATGATGTTGACTTCAGTTCCCAAGTGGACGACCCATCCAACATGCTAGTCTTTTCTTGACATGACATCTGCCATGAGAACTAAACAAGCCAATAACCTGAAAGTGCTTACAGCAGTGACTAGCAGAGTCGGAGCTACGTGAGCATTTATTATTATTAAATTTCCTTCAGAGTTCTTGTAGGAAAATGGGACTATCTGGTATATAATTCTTAGTTCCTTGGCCAAATGCTGTGTCTATATACTCCTTTCCATTTCTTCCATTTTGATTTGGGCCTAAATATTTGGCTTCCTAATATCTCTTTTTAGATTAATATAACTAATATTTCCTAATATATCTTCTTAGGTGTCCCCCATCGTGCAAGATCAGTGAGTTCTGGGTCTGGCCAAATCATCCTTGGCCAGATCCCCTTTCCCTTTCATCGGGAGGATAGTTTTATCCAACTGTTGCCTGCCTATCATCATTATAACATCTGAAGAGTTCTGAACTTCATCCATCAGAGCTCTCCTGTGTCTCCTTTAGTGAACATCATCTCCCCTTAGAGTTCTGACTTCATTAATTGTCCGGGCCTCTTCATCCTTACTCATTTCTTCTTCTTTTCTTCTTTTTTGGTTTTATTGTTATTGTTTTTTGGTTGGTTGGTTGGTTGGTTGGTTGGGTTAGTTAGTTAGTTAGTTAGTTAGTTTGTTTGTTGATACTGGGGATTGAACCCAGGGGCATTCTATCTCTGAGCTACAACCCCAGTTCTTTTGAAACAAGGTCTCACTTGGTTGCTGAGAGTCTCATTAAGTTGCTGAGGGTGGCCACAAACCTGTGATCCTCCTGTCTCAGCCTCCTAAATGCTAGGATTATATGGATGCACCACCATACCTGGTGATTCTTAGTCATTTTTACTTCCTCCCCTTCAATCACACTGTTTCTTCAAAAGCTACCAAGTAAGCCGGGTGTGGTGGCGCACGCTTGTAATCCCAGTACTTGGGAGGCTGAGACCAGAGGATCCGGGTTCACGGCCAGCCTCAGCTACTTAGTGAGGCCCTCTGCAACTTAGTGAGACCCTGTTTCAAAATAAAGAACAAAAAATAGGGCTGGGGATGTAGCTCGGAGGCAGAATGCCCCTGGGTTCAATCGTCAGTACCAAAAAAAAAAAAAAAGCTACCAAGTGCTATGGTTTGAATGTATCCCCCAAACCATGTGTTAGAAACAATTCCTAATGCAACATTGCTGGGAGGTGGAGCCTAATGAGAAGAGATTAGGCCATGAAGGTGAAACAGATAGATTAACGCTATCATTGTGGGCATAGGTTCCTTATAAAATGATGAGTCTGGACCCCTGTCACCAATCTCTCTCAACCTCTCTTTGCCCTTCTACCATCTAATACCTCCTGTCATGTTATGATACAGTAAGAGTCTCTCTTAGACTTCCTAGCCACCAGAAGCATGAGCCAAAACATTTCTGTTCATTAAAATTACCCGGTCTGTGGTATTCTGTTATAGTAGCACAAAATGGACTAAGACATCAACCTATGCTCAGAATGACCCATGCTGATTTTCCAATTCTTCCCCTTCCCAAGCTATACAAAAATCTCTCTCCCACCTTGCATCGCTGTCCTTTCCATCAAAGACAGGCTCTGCCATTGATGTCATTATTGATTCCCTGTCTATAGCTTTCAGGAAACTGCTAGAAACCTTCCTCCTGGGTCAGAATCAAATATGCATTAGGCATTGCTATTTGGGGACTTAAAGCAGGTGTATTGGCTCTAGATTTCACTGTCTAGTTTCCCTCTAAGACAGGAAGGACTTGGAGAGCATAGCTAGGATTCAGGTGACATGGTCTCCATACTAGTCATTTGGGCCACTGAGCACTGTCATTCATTTTTATCACCACCAGGAAGAGGTCATCAAAACAAGTCAACTTCTAAGATCTGGAAGAGGATTATGCCTTGGGACGCCTGGATATATTGTTTATAAGCTTACTTGAAAGGTCTGAGGATGGGACATGGGGTCGGGGTTGGGGGGGTTCAGAGAAGCACCTAGCGACTTGGTTTGCTCAGTCAGAATCTGTGGCATGAACAGGTGTGGTCAAGGAGAAAAGACAAGAGGAAGAGGAAGAAGAGCAGGAGGTCAGAATCAGGTAGCAGAGGTTGGAGAGGGCTCACACACTAGTCTATAAATGCCTTAGATGCATCACATTTCAGAACTGAAAGTGACCTTAGAACCTGTTGAACTTAACCAGCTCATTTTACAGGTAGGGAATATCAGGTCATAGAGGCGAATTGACTTGTCCAAGGTCACAGAGCTGTCAGTTGGGCAGAAAATCTCTCCACGAAAAGATGTTTTCTTTCTGCTTTATTGGTTATAAGGGAGGAGGGTAAACTAAATGTCAAAAAATTTAAAAAATAACAGGAAAGTAAGGAAAACTTTTAATTTAAATAAAGCAGCTTATTATATCACGCAAATATGCTTGCTATGTTGAAGGGTAAAAATAACGTGAAAATGCATAATATGATCATAAAATTAAAATAACCAGGGGTTGATGCCATGCCCTAGCCAATATACCATCTTTTTTTTTTTTTTTTTGCGGTACCAGGGATTGAACCCAGGGGCGTTTTACCTCCAAGCTACACCCCCGGCCCTATTTTTTATCCTTTATTTTGAAACCGGGTCTCACGAAGTTGCAGAGGGCCTCACTAAGTAGCTGAGGCTGGCGGCCAACCTGGATCCTCCGGTCTCCGCCTCCCAAGTACTGGGATTACAAGCATGCACCACCACGCCCGGCACCATCTTTATTTTATCTTGTTTCTTTACTGTTAATAGAGATTTTCTCTGGTGCAAGGAATTATAGGTGTTTTTTCTCCTACTATGCTTCTATTATAATCACATATTTCTCTTTATAATGATTAATATACATATATATACATATATATATATATATATATATATGTATATATATGGTTTACCCTTTGACTTAGTCTTATTGGTCCCCACTGAATTGCCCAGAATAAAATCACCTAAGCTAATCACAGCAATCCATGTTCTTCAGCTAGAACTTCATGTAGGGACCTAACCAATGAGAAGTACAGAGATGCCTGCTGGGGGCCTCCTCCCTGGTAATGGATGCATGGAGAAAAATCCCCTCTGGCACTGCCATTCTGTCTCTCCTTTCTTCTTTCTTCCTTTGAAAAGCTGTCACATGAGGATCTCCTGTCTAGAGTTGTCAAAGCCATGTTGGGCCTCAGAGGAGGCGATGCAAAAAAAATTGCAAAGATGCCAAACTTGTATTCTGATGACAGTGAAGTGTTACATATGCCTTGGAACCAACCTCTTCCAGACTTCTTGTTAGATGAGATAACTAAGTGTTCATTTATGGTTAAAGCAACTGCGACTTGGGGTTTCTGTTACTCTCGGCCCATAGCATTCCTCACCAACGCCATTGGCTGGGATCACACACAGCAACAGTAGAGCTGGGCTTGAGTAAAAACTGGCTCTAAAAATCCCTCTTTCTGTTATAATGTGCTATCTTCTTTCCTCCCTAAATAACGATCAATTTCCTTGAAGTACTATTTTTGAAAGGAAGAACTTAGGTCCTGTTGAATACCATCTTGTTTCTATAAGGCCATTCAGTTAGTCGAAATCATATTTAATTTTATTTTGGGCTTTCTAAATAAGCACATAATCTTATTTAGCACCATTATAAAATTTAATTAATGCCATTTTCACTTCTTTCTACTTATTAGTAATGATAAAGAGTAAAATTATCTGCAAGTAAGTCAATCCCCCCAAAAATACCACTGAGGTTTTTTTGTTTTGTTTTTGTACTGGGAATCGAACACAGGGGTGTTCTACCTCTGAGCTACACTGCCAGCCCTCTAGGTTTTTTATTTTTTTTTTTTTTATTTTGAAACAGGGTCTTGCTAAGTTGCTGAGGCTGGCCTCGAACCTGCGATCCTCCTGTCTCAGCCTCCCAAGTATTGGGATTACAGGCATGTGCCACCATGCCTGACTGAATTTAAACTTCCACGCTCCCATCCCTACATACACAGCAACCCTCCACCTAAACTGGATGTACCTGGCTAGCATTAGTATCAGTGATTTTGTTTTCTACCCACCTTGCTGCAGCTGGCAGCGATGAGAGGGTCTAGGTACATTATTCTTGCTTTACAAACCTTCAGGGGATACTCAGGTTGGAAACTGTCCCATCTATTCTGACACTTGGCTTAATTTTACCAACTATCCTTAATATTCCACACAATACATTATCCTTCCTAAGGGAATATTAGACTATTCAGGAAGCTGATCGTGACGTAATAATCACTGATCATGACGTAATAGTCGGTCAGCTAGGGGAGAGAAGGCCCTACGAAATGGGATGCCCTCCCATATTGATGTTTCTTTGATCACGAAAGACAGAAACAATAAAAGTTCACCCTGATAAACTTAAGCATAAAAGAAGTTTAGTAATAATTCCTTGGTATCTCATAGGATAAAAAAATAGCATTGAACACTCAGAAGGATGAGAAGGAAAAGAGTTCTGAAGATCTTAGGGAGGACAACTGGACAGGCACTTCCAGGCACAACCGCAGGAATGACACAAAGCCACGAACATCATTGATCCGAAGCAGATCAGGTGGAATGGGGAAAGAAGAGTTTCCCCTTTTAAAAGGCTGAGAGAAGCTGGGTGTGGTGGTGCATGCTTCTAAACCCAGTACTTGAGAGCTGAGACAGGAGGATTACAGGTTCGAGGACAACCTCGGCAATTTAGTGAGGCTCTCAGCAACCTAGTGAGACCCTGTTTCCAAATAAGAAATAAAATCGGTCTGGATGTGTAGCTTGGAGGTAGAATACCTCTGGGTTCAATTCCTAGTACCACAAAAAATAAATAAATAAAAATAAAAGAATAAAAGGCAGAGGGAGCCGGGTGTGGTGGTGGCACACACCTGTAATCCCAGTACCTGGAAGGCGGAAACAGGAAGATCTCAGGTTCAAGGACAGCCTTAGCAAGTAGTGAAACTCTCATTAACCTACTGAGACCTTGTTTTGGAATAAAAATAAAAAGCTGGGTGTGGTGGCATAAACCTGTAATCCCCGTACTTGGGAGGCTGAGAAAGGAGGATCTCAGGTTCAAGGACAGCCTCAGCAAAT
>PVJS01060250.1:0-11288 GCA_004027185.1 Glis glis
TACTTTATTTTGAAACCGGGTCTCACAAAGTTGCGGAGGGCCTCACTAGGTAGAGAGAGAAAGAGAGAAAGAGAGACAGGGAGAGAGAGAGAGTGAGAGAGAGAGAGAGAGAGAGAGAGAGAGAGAGCTGAGGCTGGCCATGAACCCGGATCCTCCGGTCTCTGCCTCCCAAAGTACTGGGATTACAAGCATGCGCCACCAAGCCCGGCAAGTGATTGATTTTTATGAAGTAAAAACTGGACAAAGTTCTTGATGACCTAAAAGCAAATTTAAGATCACGCAGAATACTGTATCAAAATGTTTTGCTTAGGCATTGAATAAGAAGACCTAGTGATAGTGAGACAGGGACCACTAAGGGTTGGGCCACAGCGAGACTCTGCTGGCACTTCAGCTCTGGAGACATAGGAATCAGTGTACAAGGAGACAGTGAAAGGCAGCAGGGCTCCTGTGCAGGGGAGGGGTCCCGAAAGATTGGCACCCCAGTGTTCATGCCTGCCTTCCCTGCTGTCCTGCCTAGGAGAGTCACTGTTGCCTTCTGGCTCTGCTCCTGCTGGTGGTACAGCCCTGCATCCCCTGCTGGTGCTACAGCTCTGGGGTTGCAAATGTCACAGCTTCACTTCTGCCTGTGGTGAAGCTCTGGGGCTAAGAAGTTGCTACCCTGTTGCTGCTCTTGCTGGCTACTGCTGCTCTTCTGCGGGCTGCTGCTGTTGCTCTGATTGCTTTGCTCTCAGGCTAGCTTTTTATAGCCTGGAAACTCTTCTGATTGGTCCCTTGTTCTGGGGTCCTGATTAGTCCATTTCAATCCCTCCCTGATTGGTCTTAATTTAGAAGTCAGAGAGAGCTGCAGGCTCAGCCCTTACCCTGGTGTCCCACCTTTTATCAATAGCGACATTGCCTGTAGTATCTAACTGTGGTTAAGACCTCAGCTCTTAACTTTAGACCTGACCTGACCACTTCACTTTGTATTCCTTGGCAAGTTAAAACCTATCCATAAAGTGGGCAGAAATAATACCTACTTAATAAAACTTTATAGATTAAATGAAATTATGCATGTAGTGATCTTGAATAGTATGACACATTTCCTGTTAGTCTTTTTAGTTTAGGATATACAGTGGGGGAAAGGATATGAATATCATGTTTTCTTGGAATACATGTTCACATCCTCTAAGCTGTTATTCCTTAAGGCAATTTTCAGAATTCAAGAGGTTGGTAAAACCTCTTGATTAGTAGTTGATGAAAAATTTTTTACCCATAATTGCTTTTAGGTGAAGAAATAACTTTTAAATCTCATTTTATGAATGGTGTTGATAGTGAGAATGAGAAATCTAGGATTGAGTTCCAGCTCCTTCATATAAGACCTAACCACCTTACCTCTCTGGGACTCAGTTGAGATTTTTAAAACTGATTTGAGGGCCATCCAGCATTAGAATTACTTTGTGTATTGGGTAAAATGCAGATTCTTAGCCTCAACATTAGATCTGCTGAACCAATCTAGGAAGATAAAGCCAAGTTTTTTTTCACACTCAAGTAGCTGTTGTATATCATGTCCATTTGGAGACCCACCAGAAGGGATGACTCTAAGACCTGGTTTGGTTCAAGTGTGAATCTACTCATTGTATTATGGGTCTAGATTAGGAGTTGGGTAGGAATAATGATATGTATTTCTGTTTACCCTAAAGGATTGTTGTGAGGATCAAGTAAGTTATTTTTAAGTTTAAAAAATAGGATTAAGTGAGAAGATATTTAAATTTTAGACTCCTATAAATTTTAATATCTAAATGGCATTGACTCTTATGTATAATGATTTCTGTATTATGTGAATCTTGGTGGATCACAGTTCTCATTAAGTATTGTTGATGCTAGATTTCCTAACCACAAAACTATGAGCTTATTTTTTTTATCTCCCCTGTCCCCTTTTAATTTTTTGCTTTTATTGCATAGAAGCTGTATAGGATTGTATACATTCAAATAAGATGAATACAGTTGGCCATTCCTATCTGTGGGTTTCAACCAACCACAGGTTGAAAATATTTTTAAAAAAATCACATCTGTACTAAACACGTACAGGCTTTCCCCCTTGTCATTATTCCCTGGACAATTTAGTATAACAATACTTACATAGCATTTTCATTGCATTAGGTATGATATATAATCTAGAGATGATTTAAAACATATAGGAGAATGTGTATAGGTTATATGCAAATATTGTACTATTTTATATAAGGGACCTGAGCATCCTTGGATTTTGGTATCAAAATCCAAGCAATCCCCTAAGCAATCCCCTAAGGATATTGCGGATGACTGTATATAATTTCGAAAGGCTAAATGTCGGTTCTAATTTTTAAATTTAGAGGTTTTGAGTCTGTCAGTATTATGAATTTTTTCCTCAATCTCTGTGACTCTTAATTGTTTAAAGTAGGTTGTCCTGTTTTTTTAAGGATTACCTGTAATCCACCTTTAATAATATTTTCCCATCAATTAACCTTTTCTGCCCTCAACAAATAAAAAAGCAAACAAAACAAAACACTAATGCAGAATGAAAAGCCACCATACCATGAGTGTGCTTTCTGGAGATAAAATGTTCTCCATTGTTTTAGTCAGCATTCTCACCACTGTAATCCAAAACACCTGACCACCACTACTTCTGCTCACAGATCTGGAGATTTTAGAGGTTTCAGTACAGATTATGTCTGCAGAACTCAGAGCATGGTGGTGGGAAGCAAAGAGCATAATTGGAGGAACTCTGCTTGACTTCATGGAGGCTGGAAGCAGAGAGAGAGGGAGAGAGGGACATATATAGTCCCCAAGGCTACACTCCCAAGGACCCCTTCCTTAGCAATCAAGCCCTTCCTCCAACATGGCTGCCTTGCCTATGACATGAGGTCTCAGGTACATTTTAAATCCAAGCCATAGCACCCATTTTTTTCAGTTTTCAGAGAGGCTAGAGAATATTATTGAGCATCCACTTTGTATTAGTTACAGTGTTTCATACTTAAAAATATTCTTATTTAATCCCTGTACATAAATTCATAGAATCCCTTTTTATTTCTCTCTGGATATGAAGAAAGTAGCTTATTAAAAATGCAGATTCCTGGGTGAACAACACACTTTTAGAGAATTTGATTTAGTGGGTCTGAAAGGAACCTAGAGCTCAGCATTTTGATAATTTTCTTTCTTTTTTTTTTTTTTGGGTGGTACCAGGGATTGAACTCAGGGACATTCTACCTCCAAGCTACATCCCCAGCCCTTTTTTACTTTTTTATTTTGAAACAGGGTGTCATTGAGTTGCTGAGGCTGGCCTTGAACCTGCCATCCTCCTGTCTCAGCCTCCCAAGTACTGGGATTACAGGTGTGCATCAACACACCTGGCTCATTTTGGTAATTTTCATGGAAGTTTTGCAGGGTCCACACTTTGAGAAACATTTTTTTTGAGTGTGAGACACAGATTATAGGCACTGGTTATAACATAAATTAGAAATCATATACTTTCAGCTTGAAACTGAACATTTAAATGGAATCACAACTCTGTGTGTGTGTGTGTTTTCCATGGGAACTCAAGATGATATTAACACAAATGCCAAATGAAGGGACAAACCTACCATATGCAGGTCACAGCTGATAGAATACATTTTCATAAAAAGGAATGTCATAGAGCATGTCTGACTGTAGAAGGAGTCTATTCTTTTCAACTTCCCCTTTTAGGTTTTCTCGGGGATCTAGAAATTTACCACCCATTAGAGAAAACTGTTAAGCTTCTGTAGCAAAATAAATAGAGAAGCAGAAATAGAATAGACAGGTAGTATCTGGTACTTCTGTTAAGAAAACTGCTGTACATTATTGTATGATTAGTACTATATTCCTGAAGGCATCTTCTACAGCCTTAGTTTAAGTGGTCACTTCTTAGGAGGATTAAATGATACTTGAACTTTCCTTCATTCCCATAGATAATCCTTAGTTTTGGGTACTTTTTTCTGTTTCTTATTTATATAGCCTACTCAGTCACTGTTATTTCTATTCATCTTTTAATTTGTTCCATTATTTTTGACTTATTAACTATATAGTATAATTATAAAATGAAGTAGCTTATTAAAGAAAACTGAAATAGTTTATAAAAGAAAACTAAAATACCTAAGTTCCAAAGTAGGTAAAAAAATTAAAATTTGGTTTAATAAAACCCAATCTATTTATACCAGTGTTTGTGCCTTTTCTCTTAAGTATTTATCCCAAACCTCTCTTCAGGTGTTAGGTATATACCAATAAATTCCTTATGTATATATGTATATATATTTATATATATATATATATATATTTTTTTTTTTTTTGCGGTACCGGGGATTGAACGCAGGGGCGTTTTACCTCTGCGTTATGCCCCCGGCCCTATTTTTTTATACTTTATTTTGAAACCAGGTCTCATGAAGTTGCGGAGGGCCTCACTAAGTAGAGAGGGAAAGAGAGACAGGGAGAGAGAGAGACAGAGAGACAGAGAGAGAGAGCGTGCGCGAACTGAGGCTGGCCGCGAACCCGGATCTTCCGGTCTCCGCCTCCCAAAGTACTGGGATTACAAGCGTGCGCCACCACTCCCGGCCCTTATGTATATTTTAAAAAATGCTAATATTAAAGGTTGAGCTCTTAATCTGGCACCTAGGGACATAATTCTTATTAACCTATAGCTGCCCTCTTTGTCAAACTAATGAGGCTTTAAATACCTGTAGACATGTAAGTTCTTGTTGAGCTGAAACTTTTATTGCAGTTGTTCCCTCTCTTTAATTTTGTCTTTAAAAAGCAAAACTTCTTCCCCAGAAATTGGAGCAGGTGGGGTGTAAGTGAAAAATGGAAAGAGGGTGTGTGAATTCCACCAGAACTGGTTTTCAAATTTAGGAGGCCAAGGATTAGAATTGTTGACCCCTGACAGCCTCCAGCCAGCTGCTTAACTGAGAACAACTTTGATGTGTGCAGTTGTCCCAGGTCCTTTCAACTCCATTTTGTCTCCATCCTTTTCTCTTTTTGCTCCTGACTCTTTCCCATCTCAGTGCCCAGATGTGTAACCGAGTATGAAAAAAGGCATTATTATTAGAGTTGCTGTCTGTGTCTCAGAATTCAGTTTGCTAACTCTCTTTCACTATTGCATAAATTTACTATTCTTCAGTTCTCCTTTTCCACTGTTGTCTGTTGTACTTCTAAACACTAAAGTTCCTTGGTAAAGAGAAGTTTTTCTCGCTTTAATGTTTTATGGGTGGTAGCATATTAGAAAATAGTTTATCTCTTCATCTAGAGAGTAAGACTTATCAGTTATTATTATTGAATTAAGCATGACATTTCAAGTGAAAGTTGTATTAATAAAGTTGATAAAATTTGTAGACTAAATGTAAGTAATACACTTTACAAGTGTTTATGTGAAAGCTTTCTGTAGGTGGCTAGTCTAGACTATGTTCTGCTATAGCTTTGATCCTTGATTAAAATGGTTAGTATTACATTTATCATGCTGCTTTTTTATTCTTTGAAAACTATTTCCTAGGTAGTGATTATACAGAGAAATACGAACAATATAGTGAAGGCAGTTTCTTATCTCTATGTATTCTTTATTCCATTAAGTTGTGGACAGAAAAATCTATTGTGATTCTATTGAAATAATTCTTTTGTAGTAATTAACATAGAACAAAATTATCTTTTAGTTAAAATTTGAACAGTATCAACATAGCAAGACTATATTGAAGAAAAGTTTTTCTTTTGGATTAGCAGGCAAAGAATAAAGGTGGACTTGAAGGAAATGTTTTAAATTATAAACATGAAAAATTTGGATGTAATATTAAGTAAAAAGTGTGTTAATGTGATTTTATTACTCTTGCTACCTCTTGTTTTTGGTATTTAGACAAGACAATATCTAAAACAACTTTAATAATTGTTGAAAGGTGTCTGATGGGGCATATTTGTGTGTGTGTGTGTGTGTGTGTAAGTAACTGGGGATTGAACCCAGGGGCATTCTACCTCCGAGCTTCAACCCCAGCCCTATTTTTTTTTCTTTATTTTGAAACAGGGTCTTACTAAGGTGAGGAGGGCCTCACTAAGAAGCTGAAGCTGGCCGTGAACCTGGAATCCTCCTGTCTCAGACTCCCAAGTACTAGGATTACAAGTTTGCGCCATCACGCCCGGCTGTTGTATTTGTCTTTAAAATGGACAAATGGGAATTTTATGGGCATTACTTGTACTTTTTTATTAAGATGTCAGAAACTATGAATTAGATTCAGTTATTTATTTGCTTTAGAATGTTTATCTGAAATTTTTGATTGATGTTTTGCTGATCTTGGGGAAAGAATATGTGTTCCTGTTATTTTGACCTAGGGATTTTTAGAGAAAGATCATTAAATTTAAAGGCTTTCTCTTTCCTTTATGAAATAGTAGCAAATTAGGTAGCTTTCTTTCTTTTTTTTTTTTTTGAGGGAGAAGTAACATAAAAATATAACAGAAACTTAACTAATTTTAGTTAAGAGTTTAGACGTATAAGTAGTTTCATGAGAGTGGAGAAGATGGTAAATATATGTTTTTGCAAACTTACTAATGCAATCAGATTGTTTTCAATGGTGTAAGAGCTATTTGCAAATTAGAGATGTTACTTTGCATTTTTGTGAACTTCTCTTCAACTTTGACTTGGTTTATTTTGTGCAGCTGTAACAAATTACCTGAGACAAGGTAATTTTTAATAAAGGACAGTAATTTATTCCTTCATATATCTAAAGGCTGGGAAGTTCAGGATCAAGGTGTCAACATCTGGTGTGGGTCTTCTTACTGTATCCTCACATGGCATAAGGGGGGCAGGCAGGGAGAAAAGCCTACTTCTGAAAGCCTTTTTAATAACAGCATTAAACCATGGCTTAAACACCTCACTTAGGCCCTACCTCCCAATACTTTACATTAAATTCCAACAGAAGTTTTGGAATATCAAACTATAGCTAACTTTTTTCAAGTATTTTTCTCAGTGTTTTCCTCCCCTCTATTATTTCACCCATTGAAAGGGGTTTAGAGATGGTGAAAAAGTAGTGGAACGTATCACAACTCCAGAGTGTTTTTGTGTTTAAAGAGAGAAGTACTTTTGTCTGGTGTGAATTGGGGCTGAAGAGGAGCCAAACTGTGAAAATGTATGCGATTTGTTTGTTTATTGTGGTCGGGGGGATTGAACCCCACCGACATTCTACCTCTAAGCTATGCCCCAGCCTTTTCTTTGAATTTTTTTGTTTTGAAACAGGGTCTTGATAGGTTACTGACAGTCTTGCTAAGTGGCTGAGGCTGGTCTTGAACCTGCAATCCTTCTTTCTTAGCCTCCCAAGTACTGGTATTATGTACAGGTGTGTACCACCCACACCTGGCTTATGAGATTTGTTAAAAGATTTTGAGACCAAGTGCAATGGGAAATCATTGAATGAATGGCTCTAAATTGGGCGAGTGACTTGATTTTCCTTGCCTTAGTAAAGGGTTTGTCTGACTTATGGATGTAGAGCTGATTGGATGGGATAAAGTGGAAGCTGGGAAATCATTTAAGGGAGAGGGTATTGCTTATAGTCTTGGGAGAGATAATGATGAATTGCAGTATTAATCTTATTACTCCAAGGACACTTAACTCCTTAAAAAAACCTAGGGTAGATTTTCTAATTCTGTTGCTTATGACTTAAATCTTTGAACTGATTTTGTTCTTTTTCTTTTGCTTCAATTATAATTTTTTTTATTTGACAGACTAGGTAGCATTTTATTGTTTTACTAAGAGTATTGGCATGAACGTGTGGTTTCTTTAGGGCTAGTTTGAATACCTTTATAAAGGGTCAACTTTCTAAGGTATCCTTGTTACCTGCTAATAAGTAGTTGATGTGGCTGTTGCTCTGTATTATCAAACAGTGATGGCTAGTAAGCATATTTTTAATACTAATTTAGGATATGTCCCTCAGTTTTTATATTTCTTTACCTATCTTTGATTTTCTAGTGTTCCAAGTCTACTTTTTCTAGAGGCTTTAACATGATTTCTTAAATAAAAGTACATTGATAAGGAAGCATACCTGAAATTTCCTGATCTTTTTGATTTTCTGCTGATTTCATTCCTGCCTCCTTACTTACCTTACAGGAGAAATTAGAGTAGGCTTCAGTGGAGCTTCACAAGTATATAAAATTTTGTGAGTTTCTTTCTTACTTTCTACTCTCTGTGTCTTGTTTTGAAAATTAAACCTTTCTCTCTTTTTCCCCCCTTTTCCTAGATTGAGGTTAGAGGTTTCTCAGACTTTGAAAGTACTTTCCTTTTCATTATTTCTGTACACTACCTATGTGTCAAAGTTCCTGGCTCTTAGTATGTCAGTACGATGTATTTGTTTTTGTTTTTGTTTTTATGGAACTGGGGATTGAACCCAGGGGCATTCTACCTCCAAGCTACACCCCAACCCTATTTCTTATTCTTTAGTTTGAAACAGGGCCTCACTAAATTGCAGAGGGCCTCACTAAGTAGCTTAGGCTGGCCACAAACCTGCGATCCTCCTGTCTCTGCCTCCCAAGTACTGGGATTACAAGCGTGCACCACCACACCCGGCAATTTATTTGTTGATGTCTGATGATTCTCTGTCTGTATGAAGGACATAGTGTCCTCAGATTTCATGTAGCATGTCACCAAAATAGACTTTAAAGTTTCCTGCAAGGGGTAGAAGGGCCAGAAGATTGGAGTCTTCTCATTCTGAAGAGGAAATCACTGGGTTTCTATATTTTTATTGTTCTTTGTTTTATGGAAATTTCTTTATCATAATGTTATACTGTCTACTTATATTGGTTAAAATTAGAAGAAAGCAGATATTTTCTTATATCCATTACCCTTCCTCCTTTTTTAATCATTAAAGAGGCATGGGGAGGGTTGGAGTCTAGAAACATTTCAGGCTTTCTTGGTTCATTCTAGCAAAGCAATTTTAAATGTGCGTCCAGGTGCTCAATTGAATGATAAATCTGGAGTTTTGTGATTTGCTTTTTTCCTGGTTCCTGTTATTCTGTGTATCCTTTTTGTAGTCAGTAAAGTGAAGTTCTTTGGTAGCTAATGATAAAATCAATGCTTTGTTCTAACTACCATCCAGGTAATAGCAGCTTGAAGTATATTTCTGCCCAACCAGATGTCAAGTCGTACCTTTAAAGATGAAAGACCTCAACGCTGATGCTTTCATACTATATTTTCTCTGCCTGTATATTAGTGTGTCTATATCTGTCACTTTTAAATAATTTTTTCTTTCCTTTAGGTGTTTTTAGAGAAAATATTATAATGGTTGTCTTATTTAGTAGTATAGTAATTGAATGCAGGTCAGTTAGCATCTTTTTTTGAACAGTTCTTGTGTAGAATGCCTTTGTACTTAGAGAAGAGTTTAAGAAATGAGGTCCTTTAAATTTTTTATTAATACAAAATGTAACCTTTTTGTATTGAACTAGATCTACAATTAAGTGAATTAAAAATATGCAAATTGTAGCCAGGTGTGACAGTGCAGGCTTGTAATCCCAGTACTTGGGAGGCTGAGACAGGAGGATCCAGGTTCGCAGCCAGCCTCAGCTACTTAGTGAGGCCCCCCACAACTTAGTGAGACCCTGTTTCAAAATAAAGAAAAAAAAATAGGGCTGGGGTTGTAGCTCGGAGGTAGGATGCCCCTGGGTTCAATCCCCAGTACCACACACACACACACACACAAAATGCAAATTGTAAAGATTTTTTTTTAAGGTGGCTGTTTGGCTCTTTTATAAAGGAAAATCTATTGTTACAAATTGGCTGTTCTCTTTGGAACTCTAAAACTTTTGTTGAGGCTTTTTAAGAAAAAGATTTGAGAAATCAGTGTAACTTTTCAAATCTTGGTCTGTGTCAAAGTAGACATAAATTTAGTGGGAACTATTTGTATGGGGGAAAATGGTCATTTCTTTATTAACAGTGTTAGAATACATTTTAGACTCCTACCTTTGTAATTGTCAAGGAATTCACACTAGGGATCCTTTAATAACCAGTGGTTTAATGTGGACTTCTAAGTACTTTTATAAACTCTGTATTACGCATGCATGTCCATACATGTTGTCAGGTGCCACAACATACATTTATATTTTTAGTTTATTCTGTATTTGTTGTGTTTTTAATGTAGTAATATAAGTATATTATTTGAGCTGGATGGACAGAATCTTGTATTTTTTTTTCAAATTGATAGCAAGTGCTAAATATGGGATATAACAGGCAAAGCAAAAAAAGTTCTGGGAAGAATGCCAGGAAATGTTTGTGTTTTCCTTTACAAGTGATTGTTTGGTGGTAGGAAGGTGTTTTAGTTTAATTTTTTTTAATCGACTGACCATTAAATGTTGCATTGTTATACAGAAATTTTATTTACTTTTTATTTTTTGGTACTGGGGATTGAACCTTGGGGCTCTCTACCTCTGAGCTACATCCCCAGTTCTAAAAATTTTATTTTTTATTTTGAAACAGGGTCTCACTAAGTTGAGGAGGGCCTCACTAAGTTTCTGAGCCTGGTTGCAAATCTGTAATCCTTCTGTATCAGCCTCCCAAGTACTGGGCTTACAAGTGAGTGCCACCACATCCGGCAGAAATTGTATTTGAAAATTTATTCTCTTTCATCATATTTATAAACTTGTCTCTGTCTGTGGGACAAATTGGACTTTAGGGCAAGCTTTGGACAGTGTTACATTTTTGTAATGTTTAAAAACAGCCTATAAGGAAGGTGATTATCTCTAGGATGTATATTAGTATAGAAAGAGAAGTGATACTAAAAGACCCATAATATGTTTATAATTTCATAGAAACAAATCAATAAAATGAATTTTCAAGTAGGAAAAAGTTATATAACACAAAAGTAAAAAACAAGAATTATAGACATTTTTCTTTTGTGATAATAGGAATTTTATCCCTTGTAAGTTGAAGCAGTATAGTTATATGAGAAAAGCTACTGATAATTTTTAAAAATAAGGCTAGTTAAGTGATTCTGTATCCATTGTTACTTAATTTCATAGTGAGTTATCAACTCGCATTCTTTTTATTTTAATAGAACTGTATTGCTATTGAAAGTTACTCTGCAGGGCGTGGTGGCACACGCTTGTAATCCCAGTACTTTGGGAGGCGGAGACCGGAGGATCCGGGTTCGCGGCCAGCCTCAGCTCTCTCTCTCTCTCTCTCTCCCTGTTTCTCTCTCTCTCTCTCTCTACTTAGTGAGGCCCTCCGCAACTTCGTGGGACCCGGTTTCAAAATAAAGTATAAAAAATAGGGCCGGGGGTGTAGTTTGGAGGTAGAACCC
>PVJS01060251.1:0-11290 GCA_004027185.1 Glis glis
GCTGGACCAGGGATGGGGACAATAGAGCTAAGGAGAGCTGAGGATAGTTGCCTCTATGTCCCGAGAGGCAGGAGGCAGGAGAGCAGCCATGGTGGAGGAGCCTGCAGTTGGTAGATCTCAGGGTCTTCCAATTGTGCTCTGGGCAGCAGTGGAATTAGCCAGGTAGGGAGGGGTTGTGGGAAGCTCATGGCATCTTCCAACCTGCGTCTTTGTCCTTGAGATCTACAAACAATCCTATGTGGAAGGGTTTCTGTTTTGCCTCCAGGAAGGCTCCTAGCACTGAGCATTCATCTTCCCATTCAAAGACAGACACCTGCTATCCACAGCTCAGGTCAGTTATTGGACCTCCCAGGTGCCCTGTTGCTGACGGGGTACCATCACCCCTACTGCCAGGCCAGCTCAACCAGTGCTTCACCAACTCAGCCTGGGCTCACCCCATGTTCAGACACTCAGGGATCCCCAGGCCATCTTCCACCTAACATGCGAAATCATCATATTTTCAAGGCTGGAGATCCCCAATCGGAGGGGATTCCCTCCAGTCCAGAGGAAGCCACATTCCTTGGGCCAAAGCAGAGTTTCCTTGATGGGATAGAGGGGGGAACCCTCAGGAGGATTGGAGAACATAATCTCATCCCAGCTCAGCCTCTCACCATGACCTTGAGCATGTCACATATTTCTCAAACTTAGTTTCTTATATGCAAATAAGTTTAACTTAGAAAGCACTACTTGGAAATTCTCTAAAAAACCCTCTTGCGCCTTTCCCTCAGTAATAGCCTTATTCTGCAGGAATGCCTGTTTTACCACAATTATGCCTCTATTTTCCCATCTGAAACCTGCATACAAAAGAATTGTAATTGCACAGTCTTTTATACATCCAGTAGAGACCACCCAGAGAGCTACTGAAATCAATTTCATGAGCTAAACAATGTTCCTTTGAAGACCAGAAAATTCAACTGCTCATGAGGGAGAAGTATACACTGATTATTATTATTATTAATATTATTTTATTATCATTTTTATTATCATCATTTTTGTTATTCCCATTTCAATTGTATGGGTATGTGTGTTTCAATTGAGTAACAAGGAGACATTCTTCCTTACAGTACAAACCCAAAAGAGTTTATAAGCAGCTTGTCTACCATGAAGAGGTTTTGTTTGCAACCATTTTATCTAACCATGCTTCTCCCCACCTGGTTCACAGCCCAGAAGATCACCATTTTCCAGGTCTGTGCAGGAGCAGCTGTGCTTCCTGATCCTGCACTGTGAGAATGGAGCTGGCACTGGAGGGCACACACAGCAGGACACCCAGGGGCTCCACTCTCAGGCTACCCTGCACCATGTGTCATGACACATAATGCCTGTCTGCACAATCTATCAGTAAAAAAGAATTCTGTAGCTCACCTTCCAGAAAGAGTCAAGAGCAGAGCCTACCCTCTGCATTGGTCTGCTCAGGCCGCCAAAAAAGAATTCAACACACACCAGGGCCTTACACAAGGAAATGAAACTCCTCACAGTTCTGGAGGCAGGTGGTCTGACATTAAGGTGGCAGACCGTGAGCTTCTCCTGAGGTCTCTCTTCTCAGCTTGCAGATGCTGCCTTCTTTCTGGTTCTCTCTCTCTCTCTCTCTCTCTGTCTCTCTCTCTCTCTCTGTGTCTGTGCCTAATCTCCTCTCGTAACAACACCATTTCTGCCAGATTAGAGTCCATCCTAACGATCTTACTTAATCTTAATCATTTCCTTGAAGGTCCTATGTCTAAATACAGTCTTGAGTGTTCAGGCTTCAAATGAATATTTTGGAGGGACAAGCGTTATCCAAAAATACCAAAGAATGTAGGAAGGGAAACACATGGCTTTTAAAGGTTGCCAACCAGGAATATTACATAGCAATGTCCTTCTCTATTGGAGACAGAAGACTTGTTTAAAGTACTTTCTTTTGATGAAATCCAGGATTCTAAGTGGAAAAAGGAATAAATTACAATGGGAGAAACCTATGAAGTCTTTATAGAGCAACCATAAAATTAGCCTGATGAAAAGGATCATTGGTTTCATCAGAGATGACAAGGGGAAGGTGAGAAGTCAAGATTCAATCGGAGAGGTGTATAGCTGTTTTCTTAGGGGAGTTGAAGACCTGCTCACATTATGACATCCTCTTTTGCATTTGGAAGTTAAAGTACATGAATTTGAGGGATAATAAGAGAGTGCACAAATCATATTTAGAAAATAACTTGAGTTGCAGGCACATCTTAAAGTCTCTTGGCAGAGGAAACTGCCATTCAAAATCCTCTTGCTTGTAGTTAGTGACTGAGATAAACAATTGTCTCACTTCATTAGCAACCCATGGTCAATCATGTGCAATTTCTAGGAAGATAAAACATTCTCATGTGCATCGCAGAGTTGCACATTTGGCCTTCTGCAATGATTCTGAAGTCACTGGGCTACAAGCCAAGTGTCTCAAGTGTTTCTGTTCACTCCCTGCAGGTGCTGGCCTCGACACATCTGCTGCCCGTGTGTGGACCAAGTTGAAATGTGATGGAAATAATGGAGTGTGTTACTATGAAGCTTGTCCTCCTGAAATGAAAACTGTTGGCAGCTGTTTAAACGGGAAGCATTCTTGCTGTCGCAAAGCTGATAGTGGTTCAGAGAAGAAGCCAGAGTCCAAGTGAAGGATTTATAATCATTTCAATAAAGAAAAAACTATCCTAGCAGGATACTGTATCAACACAAAATGAGTCTTGTGTATCAATTTGGAAGAGATTGAGAAAATGTGGGGTTAGGTTACAGAGCTTACAATGAGAAATATGCTAGGTCACAAAGCCTTCTTGGTCTAGAGGAAAGAGGGCCAGGGCTTCAGCAATGTCCCTGACACCTGTTCTTAGGAGACACATGCTAAAATTTTTAAGGTTAAATTGTCATGATACTGTCACATCCTATCCAATGTCTCAAAGCAAATAAATCTTACAAATAATGACACTTGGTGGCTCTCAGGAAGGACATGCAGGGGCTCTTTACTTGTTCTTCTATGTAGGTTTCAAATTTTTAAAATTAAAACGTGGGAGGATACAAAATAATCATAAGAACCAAAATTTTCCTCATAGTAGAAATGGAAATAAAATATAAATATACCATTTAAGTCCTGCCATATGTAATATTAATTCAAAGTCTAACTATAAAAGCTTAAGCATTCCATTTACTTAACAAAACGTCTGTATTTCTATGCCTCTGTACCTGAAAACACAGTGGCAACCCAGTAACAATGAGCACCCCTAGTTCCAGGCTATGGTTGCTAAATAAGATTACCTACTGAAAATAGCCAGGACTACTTAGAGAAACATCAGATCCCAGGTTACAAGCACAAAATGCACTAGGTGACACTGAAGTTTTTCTTGTGCTAGAAAGATAGAGGAGCTATGAAAGACTCAGAGGTCCCATCAAAAGAAGAGCGGCTCCAAACAGAAGGGGACTTCATGGAACACAGATGGGACGCATTGCAAAGAGTAATGAGCTATGTTATTTGAAATGCATGCCAAATATAAAAATCCATGTGTCCATTATGAATCTTAAACAGTAGCACTGTTTATACTTGGGGTTTGTTATGACACCACCTTCTTATTTTGGAAATTGATAAATCGAAGAAAAGCTTAAGAATCTATACTGGCCTTCTGGTACAAATTCAACTTTAGTGTAAGGAATAGGTAAATGGAGTTAATATCTTCATCATGGAAAATTCCAAGCTCATAAGTGAAAGAGTGATGATACAGAATTATAAAAACCAAATTTTACAACACTAAAGGTACTCATAAATCTAAAACAATCATCAGTGAACTACTTAAAATACTATTCAGTGAGATGGGCATGGTGGCACATGCCTATAATCCCAGTACTTGGAGACTGAGAGGAAGATCAAGATTCAAGACCTATCTCAGCAACTTAGCAAGACCCTTTTTCACAATAAAAATTAAATAGAGCTGTGTGGCTAGCTCAGAGACAGAACACCGTGGGTTCAATCCCCAATACCAAAAATAAATGCATAAATAAATACCTAAATAAATAGAATAGAACCATTCAGAGGTCACCTTTCATTCATCTGTTAGACTATGGACTAAATATAATTTTGAAATAAAAACCACCTAAAGCTTTATTAATAAGAGCCCCTAACACTCAAAGACAATTAAATTAATATTAATAGACTTTTAGAAAGAAGTCTTTGCCTATGACATGAGTAGCAGCTTTTATTCTCATCTCCCTTGTTAAATTAAATATAATGTTGGAAGGTATCACAAACGTGTACTCTAATCATTGCCTCTTTATCTGTCTGATTACCATATTTGTGGTGATATTTTTCAGATCTCTAGAACCAGATCACACAAGGGGCTATCTTCTCTCACCTACTAGAAATTGTCATTAGTACCTTTGAATTAATCAGATTACAACCAATTCCAGAACTCCCATATCCAATTCAGAAGCTCATCTATAAGGTTCTGTTCTTCTGGTACCACCCCAATTTTGATAGTAATGGTTGCATTAGCAAAAGTTCTCCAGAAAAACAGGATGCACATGCACAAAAGGAGAGAGACTCTTTTCAAAAGAGTGGTCCACATGCTGTGTGGGCTTATGACCAGAACCTGATGGGGGCTCTGGTGCGGTGGAAACAAGAAAGAATTGCAGTTTGAGTCCAAAGCTAGGTAACTGACAGAATTCCTTTTCTCTTCAAGGAGGTCAGCTGTTGTTCGACAGGAGGTCTTCAATAGATGCAATGATGTACACACACATTACAGAGAGTCATCTACATTGTTCAACATTCACCAATTTGAATGTTGTATTGTATATATTTGATTATCTTTATATTGTAATGTGTTGACATTGTAAAAAGCAAAAATCAAGGAATTTTCTATTTGAAAGGAAAGTGCCCATGGCAGGGCTAGCCAGTTTTTTTGGGGGGGCAGCACACGGGAGTATCATGGCTGTGCCATTGAAACTAACCAGCCCAGAGCCATCCTCCTTTCTCTAGCACAAATACCCCATGACACAGTAAGTCTCTGCCCTAGTCATCTTAGGGTCAGGTGCTAGGCAACTAGGGACCACTCTATTGCCTGAGAGGGCCTACAGAATGGTAGAAAAACTTTGGCAGCTACTACTCTAACATGCTACTAATATCTAGAATATAAAACTAAAAAAACCCCTTAACTCCAGAAAAATAAAAAACCTGATCAATAAATGGGCAATAGTATTAATGAGCACTTCTAAAAAGAAGAAAAGTAAACGGCCAATGAGCACATACATTTTTTTCAACATTCCTATCAATCTGGGAAAAGCAAATCAAAACAACTCTGAGATTCCATCTTAGTCCAGTTAAATTAGGAATTGGCAAAAATACAAATAATAATAAATGCTGGAAATGATGTTGGTAAAAAACACTTAAATATTATCAGTGGTTTTATAAATTAGGACTACCACTATGGATACTAGTATGGAGGTTTTCCAAAAGATTAGGAATATATACATTATATTACCCAGTTATACTACTCCTTGGTTTCTTTCCAAACTTTAAAATCAGAATACTATAGTGATAAATGCATGCCTACTTTTATAGCCACACAATGTACAATTGCTATGGTATAGAACAAAGAAAACTCGGTTTCTGCCAAAAGATGGATACATGGAATATACACATAACGCAGTTATACTCAGCTATAAACAAGAACATAAGTGTGTCATTTGCAGGATAATGGATGGAACTGGCAAACATCATGCCACGTGAATAAGCCAGACTCAGAAAAGTGAGGGCTGAATGTTTTCTCTCATTTGTGAAAACTAGAGAGAAGATAGAAAAGGAATCTCAGGAAAATGAGCAGAGAAGTAGAGTAGGGAAAGGGGGGTGCTGAGAGAAGGGTGGAGGGAAAGGAATAGTTTGGGAAAGAAAACATCAAATAATGTTTTGTGCATATATGAATGTGTCTCTATGAATCTCACTGTGATGTACAATTACAATGTATCAAGAAAAGATTAATTAAAAATAATTGCTTATCAGGGTAATATATCTTCTAAGAGAACAAAGTAGGTAACACACCATGCCTACTGAGAAAACAGCTCAAATCTTTATTATTAAATGTAAGTACACAACTGAGAATAACAAGATATCAAAAAAGAAAAACCAGTATGTGATGGAGATCATGTTAAACAAAACCAACCTCTGAGATATTGCATAAATAAACTGGTAGTAAAATGCTTCAGGAACTGATCAGAGAAGAGACAGAAGATATTATCCATTTAAAAAGCATTGGCCCAATAAAAATTTCAAAACAAAACCTAATAGATGAACTTTACCTGCCGTAAATACACAAAGGACAAAAGGTTAAAGAGATAAGAAAAATAATACAATATATTGATCACATTCTCAAGAAGTTCTTTGATTAAAGAAATTTTAGAAAGGAAAGAAAAAATTTTGTGAATTATTCAATAAATAGAAAAAAGTCCTTTGAAATAAGAATTATAATAATTTATGAATTGAAAGAATCAATTAAATGCCAAGTAGACATTTAAATGAAAAAAGGCTAAGATGTAGATATATTCTCATATAATATGGATATATTCACAAAATTTCAGAACAGAATTTAAAATGGAAAGACCCTAAAGTTTCTGAAGAGAAAATATGGGGTTTCCTGCAAAGACATATTAATCAGTCTGGCATCAGACTTCTATTCAATAAGAATGACTTCCAGAAGGTCATAAAAAATGCAATGTTCCAAAGAAAACAATGCTACTTTTAGAATACTTGTTAGCTAATATACCAGTCACATAAAAGCATGATCAAGACTGTGTGTGTGTGTGTGTGTGTGTGTGTCTTTGTGTGTGTACGTGTGTATTTGTGTGTGTGTTCTTGTGTGTGACACTGGGTATAGAACCCAGGGGTACCACTGAGCTAAGATCCCACTTTTTCATTTTTTACTTAGAGACAGGGTTTTCTACGTTGCCTAGGCTGGCGTAGAACTTGCAATCTTCCTGTCTCAGCCTCCCAAGTACTGGGATTACATGATGAAGGGTCAGTTGTAGAAATGAAGACATCATGTACCAAATGCAGGCACTGGGCATTTCACATGGCAGTAATTGTACTAGGAGTTTATTACTATTGACAACGTGGTCTCTTGGATCTGACTGTGGACTGTCCTGCCTGAAGAATGTAAGTAGAAGTCATATGTGTTCCTCTCAATATCAGCAAAGGCCCCTTTAGTAGTCTGAATTTGGACTGTCACCTTAATCCTCATGGAAACAAGGTATCAATATTAGAAGCAGGACTTAGTTGCTAAGGAGGGGTCCCTGGAGTGTGGCTTTGGGGACTATATAAGTTCCTTCCCTCCCCCTGCTGCCTCTCTGCTTCAGGCCTCCACAGTGTGAGAGCAGAGACAATTGGCATGCTCTCTATCTCTACTTCCCGCCACCATGTCCTGAGCTCCATAGACCTGTCCTGACAAGGACTGGTCTAAATATCCAAAAACTGTGATCAAATAAATCTTCCTTCCTCTACGTTGTGTGCTCAGTCATTTTGGATTATGGCAGTGAGGATGTGGACTGAGACAGAAATTGGAACCAGAAGAGTGGAGTCACAGCTATTTCTGACTCTGTGGATTGTGAGTCTTTGGAACTGGTTTGTGAGAGGAAGTTAGATGTGCCAGAATGCGGATATCAATGCAGACAGTAGAGATTTTGTTTAGGAGATTTCAAAGAGCAAAGAGGACTCCATAGGAAAATGGAGTAGAGGCCACACATGTTGCATTTTGGCCAAGTGTTTACCAGCATTTTACAGGTGTCCTGAAACTTTGTGTGAGGCTGAATTTAAAGATGATGGACTGACTAACCTGGTGGACAAAAATCACAAAACAGCATTGTGGATTTTGATGTCCATGTTTGACGAATTGCATACCGAGTTTCAGAAGTGGAAAGTAAAGAAGATAGACTTTAGGGATTTACAGTTTGGCCAGAAAGGCATGTGTAAAGTGGAGCTCAGAGAGATAACGTTGTAGAAGAAAGTAAGATGGAAGAAATGAAGGAGGAAGTGGTGGTGATGGTGGAGTTGGGGTGAGCAGTGGCCATGATAGAAGCAGGGTAAGCGGTGGCTCAGATTGAGTCAGGCCAGGGTGTGACTGGGATGGAGACAGGCCTCAGGGATATGATTGAAAGGAGCCCAGCAGCAATGATTAAAGAGAGCATGAGTACCTTTGCTGCTGGTGTTCAGTCTCAGCACTCAAGTCATGCTGGCTTTGCTAGACAAAGGTATCATGGAGTCATTCCCTGAGATTTCAAAGCAAGGCTTGGATAGTCAGCCAGTGTGTGCCAATGTCAGAATCCTTACAAGCAGGCCAAAATGCAGCAATTTGTGAAGCTGTAAGGGTGATGCCAAGGTTGCAATGAAAACCCTAGAGATTCAGAGATGCCAGAGACATGGTATGACTGCAAATAAAAGCTGAAAGCTTCAAGTCATGGACACAGGCTTAAAGAGCCAATATGCCGCGCACTGCAATCAACCAGGTTGTAAGACCAAAGCCCCTTGGTGCTCACATCTCACCCCCATGTGCCCTTGATGCCAGAAATGGAGCTACAGGATCAAATGAGGGTCCTGCTTGATTTTGATACTCTCTCGGTCCCATTCCTTCTTTCTAGGGCCCTATTCCTCCCTTTTGGAATGCCAATGTTTACTCTGTGCCATTGTACTTTGGATGTATGTACTTTGGATGTTATTGTTTTTACAGGGGCTCATAGCCAAGAGTTTACCTCGTGCCTCCAAAAAGGCTTTGGATATTGGACTTTTGAGTGATGCCAAAACAGTTAAGACTGTGGGAACTTTTGGAGATGGACTAAATGCATTTTGATTTGTGAGGTGGCTATGAGGTCTAGAGAGCCAGGAGTAGAGTGTAATGGTTTGGATTTAGAATGTCCCACTACCCCTTAAGGAAACAAGGTAGCAGTGTTGGAAACAGGGCTTGGTTGCTAAGGAGGGGGTGTCTGGTAGTGTGGCCTTGGGGATTATGTAAAGTCCCCTCCTCCCCTGCTCTCTCTGCGCCCAGCCTCCATGATGTGAGAGCAGAGCTTTTCACGCTATCTCTCTCTCTCTCTCTCTCTCTCTCTCTCTCTCTCTCTCTCTCTGTCTCTCTACTTCCCACCACAGTGCCCTGAGCTCCATAGAACCAGCCTGATATGGACTCACCCTAAATCTCCAAAAACTGAGTAAATAAATCTTCCTTCCTCTAAGTTCTGTGGTCAGTCGTTTTGGATCATGGCAGTGAAAATGTTGACCAAGAAAGCACCTTTCCATTTTCTTCCATTTTGTAGCTAGATGAAGAGTACTGTAAATCAAAGGGGCTTAAAGAATGAAGAGACAGGACAAGCATGAGTGCTACACAGTGATGTCAAAAAAAGAAGCACCCATGGACCAAAAGTATCCAAAACTTTCAAAGACTACAAAAAATTTTAAAGAAATTAAGTGAGTGTCTCCTGAGCACACAACTGTTCTGCTCTAGTATAGTTACAGAGCTCATTTCCAAAGTTGTTGTGCATCAATATTTTGATCCACGATGTGTCACTGCACCAAAACCAAAGCATCTTCAAACATAACAATAAAAATATATTCTTTTCAACATATTATATACAATCAACAGAATTAAAAAATGAAACAAAATCTCTCAAAACACTCCCAATATAATCTACTGTTCATCTGTTTTCTCCAGATTCTTCTCTAACCTTGGATGACACATAAACATTCTTTTCACAATTGCACTCCTCCGGAATGTTCTGCACCACTGTGATTATCCTTACTGTTCCTGTCCACAAAGTTTACCCATGGCTTCATCCCCTCCAACACCAACTTCTAACAACTGTGAGACTGTGAATCCAGAAAAACCAGCTTGGATCACCATGGAGTCCTCCCATCTCTCCCTGGGAAACTAAAGAAAGCCTCCCCCATCCACTTCACCCCTAGAGAAAGCAGTGCATCATTAGGATTCACAGAGGGGATTCCAGAAGGCTTGGGAAATTCCATTGCAGACCTGGCCTGGAGAAGAGGCAGGAGGGCTAGAGGGAGAATGAGCCCCAAGATTAGCATTAGATGGGAAACGGATGTCTCTGTCTCGACCTCTCTTGGCCTGTCTCCTTTTCTTTCCATTTGTCTTTATATTTCTCTGTGTGTGTCTCTTTGTCCATTTCTACTTATCTGTACATCTTTCTAAGTCTTTCTCTATAACTCTGTATAAGTGTTTCTGTGTCTATTTCTCTCTCTCTCTCTCTCTCTCTCTCTCTCTCTCTAGCACAGGTACAGTGAAGGTATCTGGATTCTGCATGATTTTGTGCATATGGCCTTCTGTTGGTGAAGATATCAGCTGCTGTTAAGTTTGTTCTGGCGTCCTATGCACTGTGGCTGCAGACAAGGAACCTCATCTGGTCATTCTGTGGCACAGATTGAACATTGACCCTGAAATCTGATCCTCAAGCAAAGTTCTCTAGACCCTGACAATGATTCTCAGGGATGCTCAGTATCATCTAATAAGGTCTTCTCTGCCTTAACCAGTGAGGTTTGGCATTGTTGTCTGAAAATTGGACTCCTGATGAAACAGTAAACTAAGAATGTTGTTTGCAGAATTGCTGTGAAAATCAATGATGAATGGTTTTTAAAAACTTTGGACTCAGTGAACACATGAGGGATAGTTAGAGACAGGCTAACACAACACCCAAGCTGAGCAAGTATGGCTCCTCAGGGTCAACTCAGCTCCCTGTGGGGCCAGGCTGGTAGAGACACAGTTGGAAATTCCTGAAAAGACAAGTCCAAAAGGAAAAATGAAGCTGGTTTTAACCCCCTCAAGCAGAAAATTCAACATCAGGAGAGAGATGAGAAGCTACTTCACACTGAGAAGAACAATCGTCCTTGCAACTTGATTGATTTTCATAGAAGGAGAGAGTGAAGTCTAAGTCTACCATGTAGGAAGACTGAAATATAAGGGCCAATGGATGCCTGGGGCCAGAGCCACCAACGTGGGCTTCCATTTCCTCCTCTTGGGCTCTCTGAGCCATTAAATAGGAGGAATCCTCCTGAGGGCTGCCTTGACCAGAACACTCAGAAACCCCTAACCTGCAAAACAAAAGGCCTGGCAGGAGGCACCAACTCTGGGTTTCCAGGCTGAGAGCCAAACCCAGCCCCAGCAGGACAGAGACAATGTGCCCACAGGACTTGGAGACCATTCAGGGCACATGTTCCCAGAGTTAGATTGAGAACATCACTCAGGATGGCCACACCCCCATAAAGCTC
>PVJS01060252.1:0-11284 GCA_004027185.1 Glis glis
GTCGGGGTCCCGCCCTCCATCCTCCCCGCCCCGTCCGTCGGGGTCCCGCCTCCATCCTCCCGGCCCGCCCCATCGGGGTCCCGCCCTCCATCTCCCCGCCCCGTCGGGGTCCCGCCCTCCATCTCCTGGCCCCATCGGGGTCCCGCCTCCATCCTCCCCGCCCGGTCCGTCGGGGTCCCGCCCTCCATCTCCCCTCCCGGTCCGTAGAGGTCCCGCCCTCCATCTCCCCGCCCCATCGGGGTCCCGCCTCCATCCTCCCCAACCCCGTCCGTCGGGGTCCCGCCCTCCATCTCCCCGCCCCATCGGGGTCCCGCCCTCCACCCTCCCCGCCAGGTCTGTCGGGGTCCCGCCCTCCATCTCCCCGCCCCATCGGGGTCCCGCCTCCATCCTCCCCGCCCCGTCCGTCGGGGTCCCGCCCTATATCTCCCCGCCCCATCGGGGTCCCGCCTCCATCCTCCCCGCCGGCTGGGGAGGGCGGTCCCGGCCACCAGCGGTCGGTCGCGCCCACCGAGCTGAGCGGAGGAGCGGGAGCGGAGGAGCGGGGCGCAGATCGGTGCCCGGGGCCATGGCGGCGGCCGCGCTGGTGCTGGGGCTGGCGCTGGCGGCGCCGCGGGCGGACGCGGGCATGGGCGCGTGTTACGACGGCGCGGGGCGGCCGCAGCGCTGCCTGCCCGTGTTCGAGAACGCGGCGTTCGGGCGGCTGGCCCAGGCCTCGCACACGTGCGGCAGCCCGCCCGAGGACTTCTGCCCGCACGTGGGCCGGCCGGGCGCGGGGGCGCAGTGCCAGCGCTGCGACGCCGCCGACCCCCGGCTCCACCACAACGCCTCCTACCTCACCGACTTCCACAGCCCCGACGAGAGCACCTGGTGGCAGAGCCCGTCCATGGCCTTCGGGGTGCAGTACCCCACCTCCGTCAACATCACCCTGCGCCTGGGTAAGCGCTCCCCGGCCCCATCCCGAGGCGCACAGCAGAGCCGGAGCGGCAGCAGGACAGATAGAGGGGGCCCAGGGACAGGACCTGCCCCCTTAATAGATGCAGGACCCAGATAGAGGGGGCCCAGGGACAGGACCTGCCCCCCCCCCGTAATAGCCGCAGGACCCAGATAGAGGGAACCCAGGGACAGGGCCTGCCCCTGGTAATAGCCACAGATAGAGGGGGCCCAGGGACAGGGCCTGCCCCTTAGTAGCTAGAAGGATAGACTGAGGGGTGGGGAGGGTGGGGTGCTCCTGGGATTCCTTTGTAGATCTATGGGTCTGTATACAATGACAACTCCCTATAATGATTTTCCAACCCAGACCTGTTGGGGAGAGAGGAGATGACCCACCAGGGGTGACATGACCCGCCCTCTAGGGCTCAGGCTAGTCTGGGATCTTGGGGTTGGCTTCAGGGATTCAGTGGACCCCAGGCTGCAGCCGTCCTTGAGACTGGAGCCCAGGTGTTCCCCACCCACTGGAATGGTTTAGCACTCCCGGCAGGACCAGGTTTTAGTGTGCCTTTGAGTAGCTGGACAGTTGGCATGTCTGTCCTCTGCCCTGCCCACAACTCCCTCCACACAACCCCACCAGGGCGCAGGAGCCCTCTGGTCCCTGGGAATCAGAACCCAGAGTCTCCACCGGCTCTTCCCTCCTTCCCCTCCCTCACTGCGGGGGACAGGAACGCTTCATCCCCCTGCAAGTCCAGCCCGTCCTGTGTCCTCAGATCCCCCTGCAAGTCCACCCTGTCCTGTGTCCTCAGATCCCCCTGCAAGTCCAGCCCGTCCTGTGTCCTCAGATCCCCCTGCAAGTCCACCCCGTCCTGTGTCCTCCTCAGATCCCCCTGCAGGTCCACCCCGTCCGGTGTCCTCGTCGGTCCCCTGTCCTGTGCCGGGCACGGTGCTCAGCATCTTCCTGGGGCAGCTCCACCGCATTCTCAGAGATGGGATATTTTCGCCGGTCACTCTCCCTTATCTGCATTGACAGTTCAAGAGTGTTTTTATAACTCATTCCGGCTGCTAAACCTGACCTGAGGCTATTTATAGACCTTGTTTATTCTAGTGAGAGTGAGTATTTGCACACTTGGTTACCAAAATCTCGTTTGAGTACAGCCTGCCGAACCAGAACCAATGAATGGGGGTCACACGACCTATGATCTGAGGTCTGTATCATCTCGCTTTAGTTTACCCCAGAAGTTTTAAATTCCAAAACACATCTAGGGCCAATGAGTTTGCATAAGGGATGATGGAACTGTAACCCCATTTTCAGATGAATAATTGGGGGATCAGAGAGGTCAAGTGTTTCCCTCAAAGGCACACAGCTGGCCGGGCATGGTGGCGCACGCTTGTAATCCCAGTACTTTGGGAGGCGGAGACCGGAGGATCCGGGTTCGCGGCCAACCTCAGCGCGCATGTGCGTGCGCGCAATCGATCGATCTCTCTCTCTCTCTCCTCTCTCCTCTCTCTCTGTCTCTCTCTCTGTCTCTCTCTCTCCCTCTCTCTCTCTACCTAGCGAGGCCCTCTGCAACTTGGTGAGACCCGGTTTCAAAAATAAAGCATAAAAAACAATAAGGCCGGGGGCGTAGCGCGAAGGTAGAACGCCCCTGCGTTCAATCCCCAGTACCGCAAAAAAAAAAAAAAAAAGGCACACAGCTGGAGGTGGACATCGGGGGTCAGAGCTTACACTTGACATGAAGTGCCACCCACAGCTGAGCTGGCTCTTCCCAGGCCAGGAGATGACCGGGCGGCAGGGCGGTGGCAGGACGCTGAGCCCTCAGCAGGGCTGGGTGCTGGCTGCCCCCCTTCCTTGGCCTATCTGGACACCCATCTCCACCCAGGCCGGAAGCCAGCCAGGAGGCCCAGGGAGAGGGCTGGCTGGGGCTGGCGGGACCCCAAGGCCACAGGGGAAGGAATGTGGGACAGGGTGGGAGATTGAAGAGAGACGTTGTGTTCTGTGGCAGAGGGAGCTACACGTGTTAGTGGAATCCCGACTCCAAAGAAAGGGACAGCCAAAGGGACAGATTGGGGGAAGCATCCAGTTTCTGAACTGGGGACAATTCCCACTTACCGAGCGCCAGTGGGGTGCCTGGCCCTGGGCTCGAGTGGCCTGGCCTCAGGGGAGCACTGCCTAGAACCCTCGGGGTGCACTGCCTAGAACCCTCGGGGTGCACTGTCTTGAACCCTTGGAGAGCACTGCCTAGAACCCTCGGGGAGCACTTTCTGGAACCCTTGGGGTGCACTGCCTAGAACCCTCGGGGCAGCAGGGTGGTTCTGACCCTCCTGTGAGTGAGGACCGAGACTCAGAGAGCCCCACGCTGCAAGGGCGGAGGACGTATTCCAGATGCACACAGGCATCCGCACCCCGTGTGTGACCCCTACCAAGCCCCTCCACAATGGGGAGGAGTTACCTCCTCCCGGGGCATCAGCCGGTTCCCTGAGCTCAGGTCTGTCTGCAGAGGACAATGCTGGAGCTGTGGTCCCCACAGGTGGGCTCTGCAGTGGGGACTGAGGAATGTTCTCAGGCTTCTAGACGGTGCCCTGACCCTGACCCTGGCTGGTTATGCACTAGAGCCGCTGGGAGCCCCTGGCGGCCCCGGGGTTGACCTATTTGGGGTTCCACATGACTTAGTTTTGCTCCAGGCCAAGCCACAGATTGCACAATTTGGAGGGAAGGAACGGTCTAGGAGTTTCGGGGTCCCCCGTGGAGGCTGTGATCCTTAGACAAGGTGGGCTGGGGCCACCTCTGCTGGCTCTGTCCACACTCCCCCTCTCCTCGGTGGCTCCTGGGAGGGGAGCGTGGGCGTGGGTGGCGCAGCTCTGGTTCAGGGTCCCCCAGAGTGAGCGGGGTGAGGGGCAGGGGAGGGAGAGTCTGGGTCGGGGTCAGCCTGGATGGAGGTCGCTGTTTTCCCAGCCTCCTGTGGCTCCCAACATCTGTTCCTGATCCAGCGGAGCCCAGCCATCCTGTCTGGGATGAAAGGCCCCAGCGGGTCCACAGCTCCCAGCCTCCACCCCAGCCTCCACTGAGGCCCAGGGAAGCCGTTGCAGGGAGAGTGCGGGGAGGGGGTGGTCATGGGGTGACAGGAGAGTTAGGGCGAGAATTATCCACTGTTCACACGCCAAGAACATGCTGGTTCAGCCTGTCAACCTGGCAGGGTTCATTCATTCTTGTGTTTATGTGTGTGTGTGTGTGTGTGTGTGTGTGAGAGAGAGAGAGAGAGAGAGAGAGAGAGAGAGAGAGAGACTGGGGACTGAACCCAGGGGCATTCTACCCCCGAGCTACACCCCCAGCCCTATTTTATTTTTTATTTTGAAACAAGGCCTCACTAGGTTGATGAGAGTCTCACTACTTGCTGAGGCTGTCCTCGAATCTGCAATCCTCCTGTTTCAAGTACTTGAGATTACAGGCGTGTGCCACCACGCCCAGCTAGGGCTCATTCTTCTACAGACAGGGAAACTGAGGCTCCGAGGATGAGATCAGTTGCCTAGGGTCACATAGGCTAATGAATGGCGGATCCTGGGCGCTCCCCATAACTGTGCTTTGTTTGGGGTCAGGCTAGTCCTGTGTGGGGTGGGGGGGTACTGGGGGTTGAACCCAGGGACATTCTATCTCCAAACTATACCCCTGTCCTATTTATTTATTTATTTTACATTGAAACGGGGTCTTGCTAAGTTGCTGAGGCTGGCCTCAAACCTGTAATCCTCCTGTCCCAGCCTGCCTAGTACTGGGATTATAGGTGTGTGCCACCGCAGCTGGCTGGTCCCCTTGCTTTGATCCTGGGAAGAGCCCAGGCTTTGGGGTGGGGCTCTCTCCCATTTGTGCTGTCTTGGATTGCTGAGAATCCTCTGGAACTTAAGACCTCCCCCCAAGTCCCTGTGCAGATGCGTTCTGAGCCCCCAGTCGAGGGTGAGGATGCAGGATGGACTCCTTCCCTCCCCCACGCCCAGGTTCTGGTCTGTGCGTGCACACGTTATTTCTTGATGGGTTCCTTCGGCCATTCCTTAGGTCCCTACCGAGCCTAGACTCTTGGCCTGGGGCATGTGGCCGCCAGTGAGACCACGCAGTGGCTGCCCCGAGGGGCTCCAGGTCAGCCAGAAAGACCGTCTGGAGGGATGGCATGCGCACGGGTCTGCTCTCGGAAGACACACGTGGCCTGCATGAGCTTGTCTGGGGTCAGGGTGGCCCCAGTGGAGGGACGAGAAGACGATGGGGCCAACCGTGGTGAGGAGCAGGCCCCAGAGCCAGCTGCGTCTCCTGAGCCTCGGCCCCATCCCGTCTTCCTGTCGAGTGGGCGGCCGTCCTGGCCTTGGCTGGGCCAGTGCTGGGGGCCGAGTCTCCTTCCTTCTCCCTGGGGGTTCTGGCTGGAACGCAAGGCTCAGGCAGGTCAGGGGTCAAGGCAGCAGCCCTGGTTAGCCGCCATCTGCCCCCAGAGCGTCCTCTCCGCAGACCTGGGCCCAGCTGGCCTCAGCCTCCATGCATCTCAGGGCCTCCCAGGAGGGCCCAGGAGTGGCGGGATGGACATCCCATAACCCAGGAGGGTGCAGGCGGCCTCCCTCCAGCCTCCCTGCCTCCCCTCTGGTCATCCCTGTCTACCCCGCCTCCCACTCTGCCTGCAGCTGCTGCCCTTCTCAGGGCTGTGACCAGGTCCCAGTGCGCTGTGGGCATCCCTGTGTTATGGGGATATGGCAGTGGACAAGTGGCCATCTGCCCGTCTCAGCTGAGAGGCCCCTCCAGGACTGGGCCGAGCGCCTGCCTGTGCACTCCTGCACTGTGTGGAGGGAGGCCTGGGTTTATCTGTCAGCATCTCCAGCTCCAGGGGGGGGCGCCTGTTTTCATAGCTGCACCCCTGCGCCAGCTCGGGGCGCTGGGTACGTGACAGGCAGGTGGATGAGTGGAATAAGAGCTAAGGTGGATTGTGCGCACACTCCATGCCTGGCGCTGTCCCAAGTGCCCTGCAGACCGTTGCTCACTTAGCCTGATTATCCTCACGCCCACTTTGCAAATGGGGAAACTGAGGCACTACATTCAAGTCACTGTCCTGGCTCGTGCCCTGGCTCTGCCTGTTGGAATCATGGTTCCCATCAGGAATTCCAGCTGTACCTCTTACCTGGCCCAGTTTCCCACGTGGGCCCTGGACCAGGTAACTTAAGCAGGCTCCTGAATGTCAGGCAGATCCTTGGGCATCATATGAGGGCCCTAAACCGAGGGTCCAAAGGTAAAGGCACCTGTAGGATTCATAACACAATTACAAGAGTCAAAACTGAAAGCAACCCAGGCATCAATTGATGGATGATGGATAAGCAAAACATGGTCTATTCCTACAGTGAAATATTATTCGGCCCTGAAAAGGAAGTAAATTCTGTCGCGTGCTACGGCATGCGTGAATGCTGAGGAAATTATGCCAAGTGAAATGAGCTAATCACAGAAGGACAAATACTGCATGATCCCACTTAGAGGCGGTCCCTAGAGCCATCAAATTCAGAGAGACAGAAAGTAGGATGGGGGCTGCCGGGGGCAGCGGGAGGAAGGCCTTAGTGTTTGATGGGGACAGTTTCTGCTTGGGAAATGGAAATGTTTAGGAGATGGATGGTGGGGATGGTTCCCAGGAAGGTGAGTGTATTTAACACCGATGAGCTGCACGTTTAAAAAAGGTTAAGGTAGTAAATTTTGTTTTGAGCATATTTTTTAAGAGTAAAGCCGGGCCGGGCCGGGCGTGGTGGGGCACGCTTGTAATCCCAGTACTTTGGGAGGTGGAGACTGGAGGATCCAGGTTCGCGGCCAGCCTCAGCTCTCTCTGTCTCTCTGTCTCTCTGTCTGTCTGTCTGTCTCTCTCTCTCTCTACTTAGTGAGGCCCTCTGCAACTTCGTGAGACCCGGTTTCAAAATAAAGTATAAAAAATAGGGCCGGGGGTGTAGCGCGGAGGTAGAACACCCCTGCGTTCAATCCCCAGTACCGCAAAAAAAAAAAAAAGAGTAAAGCCACCCTCCTTCCTCCCCAATCATTCTATGCACGAAGCAAGAAATTTGCGCGTCAACTCCCTCTTCAGCGCTACGACTCCAGCATGCACCAGGTCACTAGCTCGTTCTCTGGAACATTCTTTGTGTGTCCTTCTCGCCGTCGCTCCCCGGCCCCTCGTCGATTTACTGCAGCTCTTTCTCTGTGATGTATTGCTGTGGAGTTCGACACCCCTCCCTCTCTTTGCACACTCATAGTTTATATGCTTGGGTCGTGTCTCAGCTTGGACTGGACCTCAGAACCCTTCTTCACACAAAGCCCTAGGCAATTATCAACCAGACAGAACCCATTTGCTCTCCCTGGGTTAGACAATGAGTCCACGATCTCTGCAGATGGGAGGGCGTGTTGGGCCCAGGCCTGGTTGGGCCAGACTCTTGTCCCTGGCGTTGTGTGATGCTCACCGGGAGTCCCCAGCTCCTCAGGGGGATCCGCCGTGCCCACAACTGCCCAGAGCTGGGACGGCAAGGGAGGGCAGGAGCAGGAGCCCAGAGGCCGGGCTGCGACCCTCCGCGTTCAGGACTCCTCCTTCCCGCCGGGTGCTGATGCCCGCGGTCCTGGCTCTGCGCTGCGCTCCCCGCTCTGTGCTGTGTTGCCCCCGCCCCATCCAGGCCCGCACCCCAGATGGCTCCAATTAAAGAGCTTTGTTTTCTTTCCATTCTTCCCAAAATAAGCCTGACTCCTTGGAGCTCATTCTGCTCCATCAGTGCCGGATGTGGCCGGCGTGGCTTTACAACTGTCCCGCTGTCATTCCTGACAGGCTTTGTGTCCCAGCTGGTTGGAGGGGACACGTTTTGGCCCTCTTGTGCTGGGCTTGGGCTGCGGGTGAAGGCTGGGGGGCGGGACCCTGTGTCTCCATGGGCACCCCCTTCCCGGGCAGCCCTTCCTCCCTGGGGCCCCGCAGAGCTCCGAGTGGAGGGAAGGTGGTTGGTTCTGGGCAGCGACTCTGGGGGCCCACGGTCGAGGGTCCACTATCTTCCGCATGCAGGTGGGTGAGTCCTTTTTCCTTCCTGAGTCTCAGCCTCCTGGTTAGTAAAACTCACACAGACTGTTTAGGGCTCGCAGGTGCACAGTGTGCAGAAAGCACTTAACCAAGCCGGGCATGGTGGTGCATGCTTGTAATCCCAGTACTTGGGAGGCTGAAACCGGAGGATCGCAGGTTCGTGGCCAGCCTCAGCTACTTAGTGAGGCCCTCCGCAACTTAGTGAGACCCTGTTTCAAAAATAAAGAACAACAACAACAAAAAATAGGACTGGGGGTGTAACTCGGAGGTAGAATGCCCCTGAGTTCAATCCCCAGTACCGCAAAAAAAAAAAAAAAAAAAAGAAAGCACTTAGCCAGGTGCCTAGTGCGTGGTAGATGCTCAGTCCAGTGGGATAATAGCCAGATAGGGAGCGGAGGGAACAGCATGCCAGGCAGAGGGAACAGCCCATTGGGTGGCCCAGAGGTGACCGAGCCATGATCTCCCAGTTAACATTTGGGGGTGGCATTTGGCTCTGCTTCCCTGGGGGCAGCACACTTCTCCCGGGCACCCTGAAGCCTCCTCATTGGCCGCTGGAGCCTGTGAGGGTCTGGGTTGTGGCTGTGAACTCATCCTGTGACTGTTTCGAAGGTCTTGGGCTGTTTCCTTTCCCGGCCTGTGGGTTGCCTTTGGCAGAAGCGTTGTCATCACAAAGCGAGGACGGAGTTGCTTTCTTGGACCTTCTAATTAATTCTCTTAACCAACAGTTCCCGCCGTGTCTCTGTGATGTCCCCGCGTCTCTCTCACGTCCTAGCTTGGCAAGGAAGGAGAGCGGGCGGCTTCCTGGCGCGCGATGGTGCTTGTTTGCATGCGATCCCAGCCCCTGCCTCTTCCGCTCACGGTCTAGCTGCCAGCTACTTTTTAAGTGGCTCCAAGCTCCCCTCCCGAGAGGTGTCTGGCTGCTGGTTGTTTACTGAGGAGCGCGCATCTTCGGCCGCAGCCGCCTCCCCGTGGCACCCTTCAGCGCCTGCACATCTGGCCAGACCCCTGCCTGGTCCCGAGGCCCGGAGCCCGCTCCGAGCAGGATCCCACACGGCCGCCCCCGGATCCGGGCTCTGGCTACGCATGCTTTCTTTTACGGGACTCGGAGTTACGGTGCCAAGCTGCGCTGCCACGGGACTTTGAAAAACATCTTAAAACGGAACATGGCAAGGCGGTGGCTTTTTTGAAAAAATTTGTAAAAATATGTTTTCTCCAGCTTTTAAATTAGAACAAGCTTGGTGAGAGGAAAATAGGGGAAAATACAGAAAAACCAAGAAAGGAGGGAAAGTCGCTCTGAAGCCTGAGGAACAACGTGCTTCCCAATTGGACGTCTTTCCTGATTCTTTAGGGATTCGCAAACAGAAAACCCATGTCTTGCATGTTCTGTGTGTCTTTTCTCATTTAACATTTCGACGTCGGCTTTCCCTGTGTTTTAGGAAGTCTGTCCACTGTTTTAATGGTTTTGATCGTTGTAGGAATTTATGTCCCTTAGTTAGGAGCCAAGCATGGTGGTGCCCCCGGATCCGGTACTTGGGATCTGGGGGCACCACCGGATACTTGTAATCCCAGTACTTGGGAGGCTGAGGCAGGAGGATTGCAGGTTTGAGGCTGGCCTCAGCAACTTAGCAAGACCCTCAACAACTTAGTGAGAAGCTGTTCTAAAATAAAAAATAAAGAAGGGCTGAGCCAGGCGTGGTGGCGCACGCTTGTAATCCCGGTACTTGGGAGGCCGAGAGCAGAGGATCCGGGTTCGTAGCCAGCCCCAGCTACTTAGTGAGGCCCTCTGCAACTTTGTGAGACCCAGTTTCAAAATAAAGGATAAAAAATAGGGCTGGGGGTGTAGCTCGGAGGTAGAACGCCCCTGGGTTCAATCCCTGGTACTGCAAAAAAAATAAAAAAAATAAAAAAAATAAAAATAAAGAAGGGCTGGGATGTAGCTCAGAGGTAGAGCACCCCTAGATTCAATCCCCAGCACTACAGACAAAGCAATCCCATTAGTGGCCCCGATTTCCCCTACGATATAAAACGCCCCATGACAGTTTTCATGCGCTAGTCTTCTTTTCTCATGTGAATTCCTGAAGTAGGATTCCTTTGCCGAAGGCCAGAAATATTCTTGTGGCTCTTCATCCACTCGCCAGACTGCCTTCCCAAAGGGCCAGTGTATTGACTTTCCTGAATTTTGCCTTTATTGTGGTAAAATAAACACCACATTTCCCGTCATACCCACTTTTAAGTGCGCGTCCCGGTGGCATTAGGAGCTTTTGCATCGTTGTGCAACCGCCACCGCCGTCGTCTCCAGAACTCCTTTCATCTCGTAAAACAGAAACCTGGCCCCCATTAGACACGACCTCCCATCGGAACCCGCGTCCCACTTTCCCTCTCCATGAACTTGACTCTTCTAGGAACCTCGTGTCAGTGGGTCCTGCAGCACTTGTTGCTTTGTGACAGCTTCTCTTCCTTAGCACACTGTCCTCGAGGTGTCACCAGACGGGAGAAGGGCACCTCAGCTCAGCCCTTTCAGGCTCTTCACGTGCACCACAGAAAAGAGTTTCAGAGCCGGGCGTGGTGGCGCACGCTTGTAATCCCAGTACTTTGGGAGGTGGAGACCGGAGGATCCGGGTTCGCGGCCAGCCTCAGCTCTCTCTCTCTCTCTCTCCCTGTCTCTCTCTCTCTCTCTCTCTCTCTCTCTCTCTCTACTTAGTGAGGCCCTCCGCAACTTTGTGAGACCCGGTTTCAAAATAAAGTATAAAAAAATAGGGCCGGGGGTGTAGCACGGAGGTAGAATGCCCCTGGGTTCAATCCCCGGTACTGCAAAAATAAATAAATAAATAAATAAAAATAAAAAATAAAAAAGAGTTTCAGGATGTGTCAGAAAGAGGCACGAGCAGAGATTTATTCAGGAAAACATGGAATTCAGACTATTCAAACTTGAAGATATGGAGCGTGTGGGCTGCCTGGAGAACGAGACATGATTTTGGAGCCTCAGACTCCTCTTCTTCTTCCCTCTCCCTTTTTTTTCTTTTTCTTTTTCTTTTTGGTGCTGGGGATTGAGCTCAGGGGCATCCTACCTCTGAGCTACACACCCAGCTCTTTTTATTTTTCCTTTTTGAAACAGGTCTCACCAGGTTGCTAAGAGTCTCGCTACGTTGCTGAGGCTGTCCTCGAACCTGAGATCCTCCTGTCTCAGCCTCCCAAGTACTGGGATTACAGGCATGTGCCAAGATACCCAGCTTTGGACTCTTCTTTTTTTTTTTTTTTTGGCAGTACCAGGGATTGAACCCAGGGGCATTCTACCTCTG
>PVJS01060253.1:0-11288 GCA_004027185.1 Glis glis
TCCCTGGCCTGTGGCCCCGCCCCGCCCCGCGGCCCTGCCCATTCGCGCGCCGTAGCCCCGCCCTGTGACCCCGACCTGTGACCCGCCCCGACCCGTGGCCCCGCCCCGATCGCTGGGGACTTAGGCCGCCGGTTCCCACCGCCCTGCGGCGATCTCAAGGCAAAAGACCGACCTAGGTCCGGAGCGCGGCCTGGCTCCCGCAGCCTGAGTCTCGGAGCGACACTTCTGTGCCTAGACGCGGCGTTGGGCCTCCCTAGACCCGGGCTTCCCATCCCGGGAGAACCGCCCCGAGGGCTTGCACACCGGGCCGGGACAGCCCTGAGCAGTGCCACCTGGGGGTGACTGCTGGGAGCCCGTCGGACCCGGGACGCACCTCCCCTTCCGCTAAGGGGCGGCCAGCCAGGAGGGCGCCTGGGTGATGCAAGACGTTCTACCGAGAGTAAGTGGTTTTACTACGAAGCCTGAGGCGGCAGAGCGGAGCTGAGGCTTACGGGGTCACGTGCACTGTTACTGTATAGCACTCCACTCGTCGAAGAGGAGAAAACATGTTTGTAAGACTTACACTGTTCGAGGGACTTCGCTTGTATTAGAAAGGCTATAAAATGCATCGTATCCGAATCCCTGCTTTAGGTATGGTGAAAGTGAGGCGTGAAGGAGCAGCGGAACTTGCCTCATGCCAACCAACTAGGAAACGGAGAAGCTGGGCTTCAAATACAGGAAGCCCTCCTCCGGAGTCTTGGCTGTCAACCACGTGAGTGTCGGCGTGGCCTTGGATGCTCACAGGCTTGGAGACACAGGGCAGGGCTCTGCCTCAGGGAGCTTTTATTCTCTGGGGAGACAGACAGTCAACAAGTAAAATGCATGGTTCACATAAAGCAGGGTGCTGGCGTGAGAGTGATGGGGAAGGGGCTTCATGAGACCAAGGGGTTCTGGAGGCTTCTGCTGAAATGCCCAGTTCGTGATCCCACCACGGGTACTAGGCAGCCTCAACGTATTGGGGGCTGTAAGCAGGAGGCAGGGGCCCAGAGACATCTTTCTTTTCACCAGGTTCCGTAGGGATTTCGTACAGTACTACCTCCTTAGGACTCCAGGCCTTAGTGGATTCTGCAGGTGACTTGCTCTTGGGGGCTATCCCAGCCTCCAGCGCTGCCTGCTTCTCACCAATTGGCTGTTGCTAGGGGTTACTAGGGACAAGATCAGGTTACAGGGTATGGGGGCAGTATGCTATAGAGACCTAACTTCTAGAAAACAAGTACTCAATGCCTATTTTACTTAAGACTCTAACTAAAACCTGTTATGGCTTTATTTTGGCTCTTCACTCCAAGGTGTCAGCGGAGCTGAGACCTGAACCACAGGACAGGCGGCCAACCTGAAGGCCAGGCCAAGGGGATGGCAAGCGCATTCATTGTGATCACATCTCATGCTTGTTTGGGACTTTAAAGTAGTGCCTTCTTAGCAAGGCCTGGTGGTTCACACTTGTCATCCCAGTACTTGGGAGGCTGAGACAGGAGGATCTCAAGTTCGCGGCCAGCCTCAGCAACTTAGTGAGGCCCTCCGTAACTTAGTGAGACCCTGTTTCCAAAGAAAAAATAAAATAGGAGTGGGGGTGTAGCTCAAAGGTAGAATGCCCCCTGGGTTCCATCCGTAGTACCACACACACACACACACACACAAAGTAGTGCCTTCCTATATTATTTCTCCTTCGATCACTATAATAACCCTGAGGAGAAGTGTGACAAGATCACATTTAACAGGAATAAAGGTAAGGGTCTGCCGGGTACAGTGGTGCACACCTGTAATCCTGGCTGAGACAGGAGGATCTCAGATTCGAGGCCAGCTTCAGCAACTTAGTGAGACCCTGTTTCAAAATAAAACAAAATAGGGCTGGGGGTGTAGCTCAGAGGTAGAATGACCCTGGGTTAAATCCTCAGTACCAAAAAAACAAATTAAAAAAATTTTTAAAAATGAGTAAGGATCAGAAAGTTTCTAAGACTTCCAAGTCATATAATTAGTTAGGAAAGGGGAGATAGGAAGAGGGCACCGAATTGAACCAAGGCCTCTGGTTCCAAATCCTCTCTCCCTCCAGTCACGGCCTCGGTGTAATATCCTGGACTCTGAATGCTTTTAGTAAAACTTCTCTCTTAATGATCTACTGTCCCCTCCCTCCCTACTCCCCTCTGCCTCTTGCCCCATTGGGATGCTTGTTTTGGCTGGCTAACACAATATCCACCAGGGCAGATGTTCTTTGGGGGAGGTCATGAACCCTCTGAAATTGTATGCAAAAAATGGGGTGTGTGTTGGGGGCAGAGAGAGCACTAGTTATATAATTATAGTAGTAAAATTAATTTTCTCCCAAGAAAAAATTGCTCATACACATATATAGGTGAGAAGACTTAGAACTTTTTATCATATTGACTGACCTCAATAAGATAAGAATCACTACCTTTCAGGGTTAATAATATTGTTGTGATTAGAAGAACTAATTTCCAATCACTTTGCCTGTTCTCCCTGTTGGCTCATACTCCTAACTTAATGGGAATGAGATGTTTGATGTTTATGAAGTTTGATTAAAAATGTAGCATCCCAGACCCTCATGTAACTCTTTCATAAGGTTTAAAATCAAAAGAGAAGCTGGGTGTGGTGGTGCATGCCTGTAATCCCAGTAATTGGGAGGCTGAGACAGGAGGAGTGTGTTTGAGGTCAGTCTCAGCAAATTAGCGAGACTCTCAGCAACCTAGTGAGACCCTGTTTCAAAAAACAAAAAGACAAAAAGAGCTGGAGGTATAGCTCAAAGGCAGAATGCCCCTGGGTTCAATCCCCAGTACCACACCGAAAAAAATGATTTAAAAAGAAAAAAATGTGTATATTGATCAAAATAACTCAATAATAATTGGAGTAATTTCCATAAGTTTACACTCTTTCATAATGAGAGCATTCATTAGAGTACCAATCAAATAGTTTAGGCTTTCCACCAAGGATATATTCTCAGATTTTTTTTTTCCGGTACTGGGGATTGAACCCAGGGGCATTCTACCTCTGAGCTACACCCCCAGTCCTATTTTTTATTCTTTACTTTTGAAACAGGGTCTCACTAAGTTGTGGAGGGCCTTGCTAAGTAGCTGAGGCTGGCTGCGAACTCCAGTCTCAGCCTCCCAAGCACTGGGATTACAAGCGTACACCACCACGCCCGGCCTATTCTCATATCTCATAGTAGACAGCATGGGGAATTGTTTTCAGGAGGGTATTGATTTAAAAAGAGAGAGACAGAGACAGAAACAGAGAGACTTCAACTCCATCAGTGAAAAATGTACAAACTGAATTCAGTGTGGCTGGCAAAAAAAAAGTTTGGGCTTTATTTTATTTATTATTTCTTATATGAAAATAGAATATAAAGTTTGGGCCTATAAAACTCAAATATTTATGTTGGGCCCTAGTGGAAGGAAGAAATCTGGTGGCAAACTTAAAAAGATTTTTCTCCCTTGTCTCCAAGGAGAAGGCTCAAACATTATTACTGCTTTGTTTACTTTAATAAAATTGATACACCAAAAAAGCACTTATGTAAACTTCTTGGAGCCAAGGATATCCTTTCTTATAAGATATCCCCATAGCAGCCGGGAGTGGTGGCACACACCTGTAATCCGTGTACTTGGGAAGCTGAGACAGGAGGATCGTAGGTTCCAGTACAGTCTCAGTAAGTAGTGAGACTCTCATCAACCTCTCGAGACCCTGTTTCCAAATAAGAAATAAAATCGGGCTGGGGGTGTAGCTCAAAGGTAGAATGCCTCTGGGTTCAATCCCCAGTACCAAAAAAAAGAAAAAGAGATCCCCATGGCATCCATAAATTTTTTATTTTTAAATGCTTGATATCAGGTTGACATAATTTCAGTTCTTTGAGGGAAGAAAATACCTCTTTTTTTTTTTAAGCCGGGTGTGGTGGCACACACTTGTAATCCAGGTACTTGGGAGGCTGAGACCGGAGGATCCGGGTTTGCGACCAGCCTCAGCTACTTAGTGAGGCCCTCCGCAACTTTGTGAGACCCTGTTTCAAAATAAAGAATAAAAAATAGGGCCGGGGGTGTAGCTCAGAGGTAGAATGCCCCTGGGTTCAATCCCCGGTACCGCAAAAAAAAGAAAAAAAAATACCTCTTTTTAACTTGCATGTAGATCCCACTGGGTGTATAAGAAGACATACAGAATTAAGCTGGAAGGTTTGTAAATAAAGCAGTGATCGTGTTTGCAGCTTCTTGCTCTGCTATTTATAAGTTTCTGGCATCCCTTTATAACTTTCTTCCTCCCAAAAGAGACTTGACCCATCATAGGTAATCAACAAATCTTTGTTGAATGAATAAATTATGGCAACAATGATGATACTAATAACAGTCCTTATCAATCTTGTATGGAGAATCTGTTCCTATGTGAATATGACTTCATTGTGATGGTATGATACATCCACCTCTTTCCATCATGTGCTGAAAGTAGTTGCTTCTTTGGAACTAATTTCATAGAAGGAAGGAAAGAGTTTTGAATGTTGGACACAAAATCAATAATCATACTCCCAGGAACAGTTGCTAAATAAATAATTCAAAAGAAAGCAAAAGCATCATATGCAAATGATGTTTATAAAAGCGTCATTTATAATAATAAAATAATGAAGCGTCAAATAGAGAAATGTTTAAGCAAAATTTATCACAGCATGGAATGCCAGTTATGATTAAAAAGAGTATCTATGTTAATAAAATAGAAGTGTGGAAGAAAACTTATGAAGAAGTCTATAGGGAAAAATGTGACACAAGGATTTATGAACCCTGGGATTGCAACTAAATAAAAATTTTGTGGAAAAAATAATAGGGTTGAAAATAAGAAGTACAGCTCTTTCCTAAATGCATTAAATCATCTAATTCTCACAACCGTGAGAGGCAGACAATGGTTACCTTTGTTGAACAGATGAAGAAATTGAGGCAGAGAAGGTCTAAATAACTTGCCCACAGTCACACAGCTATCAAGTGGTAAAGCTAGGGTGTGAACACAAAGCAGTATGACTACTGAGTTTGCACCTCCACCCCAGTACTGGGGTTTGCTCCCAGGGCACATACTGGGCAAGTGCTCTACCATAGAGCTACATTCCCAGCCTCCAAGTTTGCAAAGCTGCCAAAGAAAATAAGACTAGAGCCTGGCATGGTGGCACACGCTTGTAATCCCAGTAATTGGGAGGCTGAGACAGGAGGATTGCAGGTTCAAGGCCAGCCTCATCAACTTAGCAAGACCCTGTTTCAACATAAAAAATAAAATTGGGCTGTAGGTGTAGTTCGGAGGTAGAATGCCCCTGTGTTCAATCCCCAGTACCACAAAAGAAAGAAATAAAAAAGGAGAGAGAGAGAGGGAAGGAAGGAAGGAAGGAAGGAAGGAAGGGAGGGAGGGAGGGAGGAAGAAAGAGAGAGAGAGAGAGAAAAGAAAAGAAAGAAGAAAGAAAGAAAGAAAGGAAGGAAGGAAGGAAGGAAGGAAGGAAGGAAGGAAGAAAGGAAGAAAGAAAGGAAAGAAAGAAAGAAAATAAACTTAGAAGCCAGGTGTGGTAGCTAACACCTGTAATCACAGTACTTGGGAGGCTGAGACAGGAAGATAGCAGGTTCGAGGCCAATCTTGGCAACTTAGCAAGACCCTCAGCAACTTAGGGAGACCCTGTTTCAAAATGAAAAATGAAACGGGCTAGAGGTAGAACACATCTGGGTTCAATCCCCAGTGCCAAGAAAAGAGAGAGAGAGAGGGAGGGAGGGAGGGAGGGAGGGAGAGAAGGAAGGAAGGAAGGAAGGAAGGAAGGAAGGAAGGAAGGAAAGAAAGAAAGAAAGAAAGAAAGAAAGAAAGAAAGAAAGAAAGAGAGAGAAGGCCGGATGTGGTGGCACACGCTTGTAATCCCAGTACTTGGGAGGCTGTTACAGGAAGATCTCAGATTTGTGGCCAGCCCCAGCAACTTAATGAGACCCTGCACAATTTAGTGAGACCCTCTTTCAAAATAAAGAATAAAATAGGGCTGGGGGTATAGCTCCTAGGTTGAATGCCCCTGGGTTCCATACCCAGTATCACAAAAAAGAAAGAAAGAAAGGAAGGAAGGGAAGGAGTGAGGGAGTGAGGGAGGAAGCTCTGAGAGCTGGGCATGATGGTGCATGCCTATAATCCCAGTATTTGGGAGGCTGAGACAGGAGGATCGCAGGTTCACAGACAGGTCCTCAGCAACTTAGTTATATCCTCAACAATTTAATGAGACCCTATTTCAAAAATAAAAATTAAAATAGGGCTGAGGGTATAGGTTGGAGGTATACCCCTGGGCTTAATCCCCAATACCACCACCACCAAAAAAATAAATTAATTAAAAAAAACTTTGAATCATAGATCATGTGGGTTTGTGTATATATATATATCTTTTTTTGGTCTAGAGTTTTTATGTCAGTTTGATAGTAAGTGAAAAGCTTCTAATTTACAGAGCCAAAAAAAGATATAAAATTAAAACCAAATTATTATTAGAAGAAAAGGTAAAGATGGAAAAACACATCTAGGTTTGGTCAATTTATATTTTGGATTGGAATCTAGTGTTCCAAAAGAGTCCAATATCTGAATAACTCAATAATGAATACATTCATAAAACCAATAAGTTCATAGTAATGTGTTAAAGCAACAACAGTTAACTAATAAAACCTTCAGTAAGAATTTCTTTCTTTCTTAGGTGTGTGAAATCTATGTCAGGATGGCATGATGTTCTGCATTGTCAGGACAACCAGCTCCTTCTCTTCCTACAGATGAGAGAACCTGAAGGGAAGTAGAAATATTTCCAGGGATTAATGAAGTGGACACTGGGCCAGGTAGTCACACGTGTCAGTATTTCTCAAACTAGTAAAGTATGAAACACTTTTGAACAATAATTTCATTAATAATAAATAGATGAACAAATAAAAAACTATGCATTCTTTATTTTTATAGCATTTTTTACATAATCCATGCTAAAGTAAAATTTCAAAATAAATTCAAACAAGACTACAAAACCAATTATTGAGGCCACACATATCCCTACCCCGGGTGTCACTGGAGGTCACCTGGGGAAGAGTAACAAGACCCTCTCATCCCTCCTGGCCAAGGATGTGTCAGTGGAAGCCTAGTGGGAAGATGGAACTCACTATACCAAGAAACAGGAAGATCTCAAACTGAATGAAAAGGACAATCTATAGATGCTAACGCTAAAATGATAGGGATGTTAGAATTATGTGACAAAGGTTTTATATCAGCTGTCATAAAACAGCTTCTATGAGCAATTACAAACATGCTTAAAAAAATTAAAATAGTCTCAGAAAAAAGTAGCAACTCTCAGTAAAGAAATAAAAAGTATATAAAGAACCAAGTGAAAATGTTAGAACTGAAAAAACAATAACCAAAATTAAAAACTCCATGAACAGGCTTCAGCAGAATGGATGAGACAAAGACTCAGTAAATTGGAAGATGGAAACAATAGAAGTGACCTAATCTGAGCAACGGGGACTGAAAAAAAGATCCATAAAGAGTCCTACGGGACTGTAACAAAAGATCTACCATTCGTGTCATCAGTCTCAAAATAGAAAAAGGGCAGGACTGAAAAAGTACTCAATGAAATAATGGCTGAAATGTTCCATATTTGGTAAAAGTCGTAAGCCTACAGACCAGGAAGTTGAGTAAACCCCATACACGATAAACAAAAAAGTATTCACATTAAAACACACCATAGTCAAAATTCTTAACATTACAGACAAAAAAAGAAAAATCTTAAAAGCGGCAAAAGAAACATGATACCTTTCCTATAGGGGAGATAGCAATTCAAATGACAGCAGATTTTTCATCAGAAACCTTGGAGAAGGAAGTGATATGATATGGCTTTTTTTTTTTTTGAGTGTTGAAATAAGTGTCAGCCAGTTCAGAATCTTATACCTAGCCAAAATAGCCTTCAAAAATGAAGGGCAACTTGCCCAGACTGGTCTCAAATTCCTGGGCTCAAGTGATCCTCCTGCCTCAGCCTTTTGAGTAGCTGGGATTTTAGATGAATACCATCATGCCACATGCTACGATTTCTTGATGTTTAGGTTGTTTGTAATTTCTAAAACTGTAATGCACAAGGGTAACATTAAATCCTGACTCTGCTCGTATTAGTAACATAAATGTTTGCTGATGCGGCTGAAACTGGATTAAGTGAACTGAAAAGTGAAACATTGTCTTTATTAGACATTGCTGAGTAAGTGGTACCAAAGTAAAAGATAATAAAAAGCAAAAAAAAATGCAACTCAAGTTATTCTCAGATAAGAGAAAATTATCACATTTATTTCCACCTGATCTACCCTAGAAGAATGGCAAAAAGAAGTTCCCTAAACAGAAAAGAATAAATAAAAGAAGACTCTTGGAATATTAAGAAGAAAGAACTCAGTAAGCAAAAATATAGGTAAATACACTTAACATTCCTTTTCCTCTTGCTTTTTCTAAATTACCATGGTTGGTTGATGCAAAAATTATAACACTATATGGTTCTAAAAGTATGCAAAGAAAATATTTAGGATAATTATAAATGGAGAAGGGCACATTTACAGAAAGGGAGCTAAAGTTTGTATGCTCCCCTCAAATGGAAACAACAATGACACCAATCGAAATTACATATGTGTAATGTAGAACTGAAAGTAACCACTAAAAAAGATATATAAAGAAATACACTCAAAACACTAGGAACCAGCGGGGCGTGGTGGCGCACACTTGTATTGCCAGGACTTGGGAGGCTGAGACCTGAGGATCTGGGTTCACGGCCAGCCTCAGCTACTTAGTGAGGTCCTCCGCAACTTAGTGAGACCCTGTTTCAAAATAAAGAATAAAAAATAGGGCTGGAGGTGTAGCCCAGAGGTAGAATGCCCCTGGGTTCAATCCCCCGTACCACAAAAAAAAAAAAAAGCACTATGAATCTGTCCAAATGGGATTCTAAAAACATACCACTGAACCGGGAGTGGTGGCACAGTCTGTAATCCTAGTACTTGGGAGGCTGAGACAGAAGGATCACAGGTTTGAGAACAGTCTCAGCAAGTAGTGGGACTCTCATCAACCTAGCGAGACCCTGTTTCAAAATAAAAATAAAAAATAGGGCTGGGGGTGTAACTCGAATGTAGAATGCCCCGGGTTCAATCCCCAGTACCACAAATTTTTTTTTTTTGGCAGTACTGGGGATTGAACCCAGGGGCATTCTACCTCCGAACTACACCCCCAGCCCTATTTTTTATTCTTTATTCTTGAAACAGGGTCTCACTAAGTTGTTTAGAGCCTCCCTAAGTAGCTGAGGCTGGCCACGAACCTGGGATTCTTCTGTCTTAACCTCCCAAGTACTGGGATTACAAGTGTGTGCCACCACGCCCAGTTTAACAGTTCACTTTTAAATAATCCATGGGTCAAGGAAGAAATCTTAAGGCAAAGCAAAAATTACTTTGAATTAAATAAAAAAGAAACACAACATGTCAAAATCTGTGGGACATGCCTAAACAGTATTGAGAGAGAGAGAGAGAGTGGTAAATGCCCACATTAGAAAAAAGGAATGTCGCCGGGCGTGGTGGCGCATGCTGGTAATCCCAGTACTTTGGGAGGCAGAGACCGGAGGATCCGGGTTCGCGGCCAGCCTCAGCTCTCTCCCTCTCTCTCTCTTTCTCTCTCTCTCTCTCTCTCTCCTTAGTGAGGCCCTCCGCAACTAAGAGACCCGGTTTCAAAATAAAGTATAAAAAATAGGGCTGGGGGCGTAGCATGGAGGTAGAACGCCCCTGCGTTCAAGCCCCAGTACCGCAAAAAAAAAAAGTGGCCTCGGGATACAGCTCAGTGGTAGAGTCGGAGCTTAACATGCATGAGACCCTGATTTCGATCCCCAGCAACCCCCAAGGAAAAAAACTACATAAAGGGTCCCCAAACTCAACAGTTAAACAAGAAAACCAAACAAATAGTCCACTTAGAAAGAGGACAAAAGATATGAAAAGTCATTTCACAGAAGAAGATGCACTCAGTAAAACAAGCACATGGAAAGACCTCCATCATCAAACACTAAGTGTGCAAATTAAAGCTGCAATGAGATAGCACTGCACAGCTAGCAAAATGGCTCAAATAAAACTTAGTAATAATACCAAATGCAGGCCAAGAATGCGAAGAATTTTTTTTTTTTTTTTTTTTGGTGGTACTGAGGATTGATCCCAGGGGCATTCTATCTCTGAGCTACATCTCCAGCTCTTCTTATTTTTTATTTGGAAACAGGGTCTCCCTAAGTTGCTGAGTGTGTCGCTAAGTTGCTGAGGCTATCCTTAAACCTGAGATCCTCCTGTCCTCAGCCTCCCATGTACTGGGATTACAGGCGTGCACCACCATGCCTGGCTGAATGTGGAGAAACTTGATCCTCATACATTGCTAGTAGGGATGTAAAATGGTACAGCTACTCAGGAAAACAGTTTGCCAATTGTTTAAAAACCTAAACATACAATTACTGAACAACCCAGCAATTCTACCCTTAGGTGTTCGTCCCAGAAAAACAAAACTACATCTTCACATGAAGCCCCTGTATACAAATGTTTATAGCAGCTTTCTTCCTAGTAGCCAAATCCTGGAAAAACCAATGGTCCTTTAATGGATGGATGGTTAGACCCAAACCGTGGTTATAGCATACCCAGGAGTACTACTCAGCAATCAAAAGGAACAAATTATTGATTCAGCCTACCTAAATCTCCAGATAACTATGCCGAGTGAAAAAAGCTAAACAAAAAGATTCCATGCCTTATGATTCCACCTACATAACATTCTCAAAATGACAAAATTGTAGAAATAGAGACTAGATTAGTGCTTGCTAGTTTTTAATGAGAGATGAGGCAGGATGGAAGTGGTTATGGCTATAAATGAGCATCATGAAGTATCTTTATGGTGATGGAAAGTCATGTATTTTGACTACTATTAATATCAATATACTGCCTATGATATTATACTATAATTTTGCAAGTTACCATTGTGGAAAATTGGGAAATACAAACTCTCTGTATTATTTCTTACAAATGGGTAAGAATCTATAATTATATCAAAATTTAAAGTTTAATTAAGTTTGGTTTTTAATTTTTTAAATTTTTTTTTTTTTTTTTTTGCGGTACCGGGGATTGAACGCAGGGTCGTTCTACCTCCGCGCTACGCCCCCCGGCCCTATTTTTTTATGCTTTATTTTTGAAACCGGGTCTCACGAAGTTGCAGAGGGCCTCACTAGGGAGAGAGAGAGAGAGGGACAG
>PVJS01060254.1:0-11297 GCA_004027185.1 Glis glis
GGAGGGGGGGGGAGGGAAGGAAGGATGGGAGGGAGGAAAGAAGGGAGGGAGCGAAGGAGGGAGGGAGGGAGGGAGGAGGTGGTCTTTTCAATCAACAGTGCTGCCTCAGTGGGCTAGTCCTATGGAATGAAATGAAAATTGACCTTCTACCTCACATGATACATAAAATAAGTTTCATGTAGAGCATCAACCTAAATATGAAATGTAAAAGTATAAAGCTTCTGTAAGATAACAGAAGGGAATAATACCTTCATCACCTTGGGGTAGGCAAAAATTTTTTGAACAGGACACAAACAAAATTTTAACATACTGGATCCCATTTAAATCTAAAATGTTTAGTGTGTGTGTGTGTGTGTGTGTGTGTGTGTGTGTGTTACTGGGGATTGAACCTAGGGGCAGTCTATCTCCAAGTCACACCCTAGCCTTTTTTTATTTTTTCTTTTGAAACAGGGTCTCGCTAAGTTACTGAGGATCTCATTAAATTGCTGCAGCTGGCCTCGAACCTGGGATCCTCCTGTCTCAGCCTTCCAAGCACTGGGATTACAGGCATGGGACACCACACCCATGAGCTTGAACTCTTTTTTATATACTCTTTGAACATTAGAATACACTCTTTCGGAAAGTGCTTACCCAAGTCTTTTGTTCATTTCCCCCTTGGTAATTTTTTTTTCTTTGTACTGGGGATTGAACCCAGGGGCATTCTACCTCTGAACTATACCCCCATCCCTATTTTTTATTCTTTATTTTGAAACAGGGTCTCACTAAGTTGCAGAGGGCCTCACTAAGTAGCTGAGGCTGGCCGCAAACCTGCGATCCTCCTGTCTCAACCTCCCAAGTACTGGGATTACAAGTGTGCGCCACCACACCCGGCTTATTTTTTATTTTGAAACAAGGTCTTACTAAGTTGCTGAAGATTTCACTAAATTGCTGAGGCTGGCCTCAAACCTGTGATCCTCCTGTCTCAGCCTCCCAAGTACTAGTGTGCCGGTATTGAAAAATTGCTCTGGTATTAATTTCTAGTAAAATGTAAAAGGCTGGCATTCAGACAGGGAGAGGCTGTAGCTCTGTTGCATTCCAATAGCTCCTCCTCCCTCCTCTTCTGTCTCTTTGTTCTAAATGATTAACCCATAGTAAGAATGTAAAGACGATTGAAGCCTCTAGCCTTAGAAGTAGTAGAGACTTAACAGCACCATAGAGGCAGTTAAAGCATTAGCCCTAAGATCATAGTGCACCGCTACACTGGCTGTAATCAGTGTCTCTGTTTACCTCCTATTCTTTGTGACTTGGCCTCAGTATGAGAAAGGCAAACTCCATGTGTTACATCAAAGTGCCCATAGTTGATAGACAACCAATACAGCCCAATACAATAGGGGTAAAAACAAGGTAGATTAGTGACCTCTGCGCTTAGTAAGTGCATTTAGTAGACTAGAAGGCACCACCTGCCTAAGGAATAAGTTATGCCTAAGAAATAAGTTACTAACTCGTTGCCTTGGTAACGCTGATAAAACCATACCAATGTGAAAATTGTATTTAAGGGGCCGGGGGTTCGAGGGAGGGGCAGAGTTCCACTTTTGGGCTCTCCGGCGTGTCTTCCAGGCACGCTGCTTTTCCTCTTCTCTTTTTCTATCTCTTACTGACTTTGTAATAAAATTTTGTTAAAGCTGCAACTGAGCTGCCTCTTAGTTTTTAATTCCTCTCTTCAGATGATCTGATCTGAATTGAAGGAAAGAGTCCACAGTGCCGCTCCCACCATAACACTAGGATCACAAACATGAGCCGCCATGCCTGGTGTTCCCCCTTGGTAGTCTTTTTCTTTGTATATTTTATATCTGAGTCCTTTGTTGAACATAACAATTAAGAGTATTTTTCCCCTTTGGTGGACTTTCTCCTGGCTCTCTTAATGGACTGTTGCTGTTTTGTTTTTTGTTTTGTCTTGTTTTTTGTTTTTGTGGTACTAGGGATTGAACGCAGGGGCATTCTGCCTCTGAGCTATACCCCAGGCCCTATTTTATTTTTTTATTTTGAAATTAAATTAAAAGAATCCTAGATTCAAGGACAGCCTCAGTAACCTAGCAAGACCCTGCTTCAAAATAAAAAATAAAAAGGGCTGAGAACAAAACTCAAAAATAGAATGCCCATGGGTTCAATCCCCAGTACCGAAAAGAAAAAAAAAAAAAAGAGTTCAGCATCATTGGTCATTAGGGAAAGACAAATTAAAATGACCGGGAGATATCAATATCCACCCACGAAACTAAACTTGGGTTTAGTGTGGCTTAACTTTTCACACGGATCATACCAATTGTTGGCAGGGATGGACGTCAGCCACTCTCATACTTGCTGGTAAGAAAAGAATTGGTTTGGTCACTTTGGAAAGCTAGTATCTACCAGTGAACCAAACGCACACTCTATTATCCAGCAAGTCCATGTGTACGCCCTACAGAAATGAGTGCATACTGTGCCAAAAAGCACGGACCAGAATGTTAGAGCAAGTCAGAAGCTGGAAAAATCCAAATGTCTGTGAACAGTAGAATAAGTTGTGTTTAGCCAGGCTTGGCGGCGCACACTTGTAATCCCAGTACTTTGGGAGGTGGAGACCGGAGGATCCGGGTTCGCGGCCAGCCTCAGCTCTCTCTCTCTCTCTCTCCGTCTCTTTCTTTCTCTCTCTCTCTACCTAGTGAGGCCCTCCGCAACTTCGTGAGACCCGGTTTCAAAATAAAGTATAAAACATAGGGCCGGGGGTGCAGCGCAGAGGTAGAACGCCCCTGGGTTCAATCCCCAGTACCGCAAAAAAAAAAAAAAGAATAAGTTGTGTTTATAGTCATGTTTATAGTCATACATCAGGATGATCTATTACTACATATTTTTATGGCCCAAAAAAGAACAAATGTCTTTTACATGCAATGACATTGATGGATGTTTTTATATGATGCTGAACAGAATAAGCCAGACACAAAAGAGTAACTACGTATGATCTCATTCAGATGAGACTTAAAGACGCAAGACCAGGCTCTGGTGATGGGTCAGTAGAGTATTTGCTGGGAATATTGACAGGGAGGGGACATGGAAGAAGTGTCTAGCATCTAGAAATGTTCTATTCTTTGGGGGAAGATACTGGGGATTGAATCCAGGGGCATTCTACCTCTGAGCCACACCCAAGTTGCTCAGGGCCTTGATAAATTGCTGAGGCTGGCCTCAAATCTGTGATCCTCCTGTTTCAGTCTCCCAAGTACTGCAATTACAGGCATGTGCTACCACGCCCAGCTCTGAAATGTTCTGTTATTAATTTAGGTGGTTGATTACATGGGGATAACTCATTGGTAAAATCAATCCAAATTAGCCTACTAATGTCTATACATGCACTGTACTGTATGTAAGTTATACTTCAACAAAAATATTCATCAAAAAAACTGAGTAAGCTGGGGGTAGTGGCACATGCTTAAGTAATCCCAGTACTTGGGAGGCTGAGCCAGGAGGATCACAGGTTTATGGCCAGCCTCAGCAACTTAGGCCCTCTGCAACTTAATGAGGCCCTGTTTCCAAATAAAAGAAGAAAATAGGGCTGGGGATGTAGCTCAGGGGTAGAATGCCCCTGAATTCAATTCCCAGAACCACAGAAAAATAAATTAATTAATAAAAAACAAACAAACTGAAAAAGGGAGCCGGGTGTGGTGGGGCACTCCTGTAATGTCAATACTTTGGAGGCTGGGATAGGAGGATCACAGGTTCGAGGGCAGCCTCAGCAAGTAGTGAGATTCTCATCAACCTAGCTAGATCCTGTTTCAAAAATAAAATTAATAGCCAGGCGTGGTGGCGCACGCTTGTAATCCCAGTACTTGGGAGGCTGAAACCGGAGGATCCGGGTTCGTGGCCAGCCTCAGCTACTTAGTGAGGCCCTCCGGGACTTAGTGAGAACCTGTTTCAAAATAAAAAATAAAAAAAAATAGGGCTGGGGATGTAGCTCAGAGGTAGAATGCCCCTGGGTTCAATCCCCAGTACCATAAATAAATAAATAAATAAATAAATAAATAAATAAATAAATCTAATAAAAATAGGGCTGTGGGTGTAGCTCAGAAGAAGAATGCCCCTAGGTTCAATCCCCAGTATAAAAAAAAAAAAACTGAATAAGCTGGCTGTGGTGGCATATGCCTATCATCCCAGGACTTGGGAGGCTGAGACAGGAGGATTTCAAGTTCATGGCCAACCTCAGCAATTTAGTAAGGCCCTCTACAACTTAGTGAGACCCTGTTTCAAAATAAAAAATAAAATAGGGCTGGGGTGTAGCTCAGAGGTAGAATGCCCCTGGGTTCAATCCCCATTACCACACACACACACAAAGCTGAACTGAATAAACCACTGGGCGTGGTGGCACACACTTGTAATCCCAGTACTTTGGAGGCTGAGACAGGAAGATCACAGGTTCACAGTCAGTCTCATCAACTTAGCAAGGTCCTTTGCAATTTAGTGAGACCCTGTTTCCAAATAATATAGGGCTGGGGGTGTAGCTCAAAGCTAGAATGCCACTGGCTTCAATTCCCAGTACCACAAAAAATAAAGTAATTAGTTTTTAAAAACTGAATAAAATACCTTTTTGCATATGTGGGAATGCTTACTTAGTGATAATTCATTGTTCTGTGCACTTTTTCTTTTTTGCGGTACCGGGGATTGAACCCAGGGGCGTTCTACCTCTGCACTACACCCCCGGCCCTATTTTTTTATACTTTATTTTGAAACCGGGTCTCACAAAGTTGCGGAGGGCCTCACTAAGGAGAGAGAAAGGGAGAGAAAGAGAGAGAGAGAGAGAGCGCTGAGGCTGGCTGCGAACCCGGATCCTCCGGTTTCTGCCTCCCAAAGTACTGGGATTACAAGCGTGCGCCACCACGCCCGGTGCACTTTTTCTTCTGTCTACATTCTTTTTGGGGGTAGAGGCTACTGGGGACTGAACCCAGGGGGATGCCACCTCCTAGCTGCACCCCCAGCCCTTTTTAATTTTCATTTTGAAATAACGTCTCATTAAGTTGCTGAGGGCCTCGCTAAGTTGCTGAGGCTGGCCTCCTGTCTCAGCCTCCCAAGTACTGGGATTACAGACATGTGCCATCATGGCTAGTTCCTTTTTTTCTTTAACTTATTTATTAAAGAAACTAGGTCACTTGTCCAGTAGAGTTTCCTACTATCTGGATTTTGCTGACTGCATCCCTTGGCATGTTGTCTGACACGTTCTCCTTATCCCTAAGTTTTCTGTAACTTGGTAATTGGTGGTTAGAGTTAGTGACGTGGTCAGGTTCTGGTGTTTGGGCAAGCCAGTCCGCCCGCAGGTTCCATGAGGCGGCACAGAGCATCTACTTGTCATTTTCCCCCTCTATCTCTTTTGTAGCCATGATGACCCCTGTCTACACCCACAACTTCCTTAGGGATGCATTATTCCTTTGATGAAGAGAAAGTTCCTGTCACCACCTGAGATACATTTTTCATAGAAAAGGCAGATTTTTTTGTCTTTGTGTGTGTGGTACTGGGCATTGAACCCAGAGGCATTCTACTTCTGAGCTACACCCCCAGCCTTATTTTATTTTTTTATTTTCAAACAGGGTCTCACTAAGTAGCTGAGCCTGGCCTTGAACCTGTGATGCTCATGTCTCAGCTTCCCAAGTACTGGGATTACAGGCATGTGCCATTATGCTTGGCCAGGCAGATCATACCTGATGTATTCCCGACTATTCTCAAAATAGTGTGTTGTCAGCCGGGCGTGGTGGCTCATGCCTGTAATCCTAGTACTTGGGAGGCTGAGACACGAGCATCACAGGTTCAAGGCCAGTCTCAGCAACTTAGTGAGGCCCTTAGCAACTTAGTGAGACCCTGTTTCAAAATAAAAAATAAAATTGGGCTGGGGGTGTAACTTAGATGTATAATGTCCCTGGTTTCAGTCCCCAGCACCACACACACAAAAACAAACAAACAAACAAACAAACAAACAAACAAACATGTTGTCTGTCTGGCATCCTCCAGAAATAAACAGTGAGACATTTTGGTTTTGTTTTATTTTTACTATAATCATTATTATTATTATTATTGCTACAAACCATGGATTTATTTATTTATTTTTATTTTATTTATTTATTTATTTATTTTGCAGTACCGGAGATTGAACGCAGGGGCGTTCTACCTCCACGCTACGCCCCCGGCCCTATATTTTATACACGAAGTTGCGGAGGGCCTCACTAGGAAGAGAGAGAGAGAGACAGGGAGAGAGAGAGAGAGAGAGAGAGAGAGCGAGCTGAGGCTGGCCGCGAACCCGGATCCTCCAGTCTCCGCAACTTCATGAGACCCAGTTTCAAAATAAAGTATAAAAAATAGGGCTGGGGGTGTAGCTCGGAGGTAAAACGCCCCTGGGTTCAATCCCCGGTACCACAAAAAAAAAAAAAAAGAAGAAGAAGGGAAATTCTGACACGCACTGTAACGGGGATGAACCTTGAAGATGCTGTACTAAGTGAAATAAGCCAGTCACGAAAGAACAAATACTGTGTGATTTCATTTATGAGGTATCTAGAGCAGTCAAACTCAGGGAGACAGAAAGAAGAGGGCAGGCGGTTGCAGGGGTTGCGGGGAGGGAGAAGTGGCAGCTGTTGAACGGTGCCGTTGCAGTTTTGTAAGATGAAAAAGGTTCTGGAATTGGTGACCATATCAATGTGAATATGTTTAACACTATTGAACTGTACACTTGAAAATGGTTAAAATGGCAAATCCTATGTCCTGTGTATTTTACAATTAAAATTTTTGTTAAATATTTTTTCCATTCATTTAAAAATGAAAAATGTATTCTTAACTCCCAGGTCATACAAAAACAGGTGGTGGACTAGATTTGGCCCATGGGCCATACTTTGCTAACCCTTCATTTAGGGTAACTACTTGTAAGCTATGTGTAAAGTAAAAGAAAAAATATTGGAAAAAACCTAGTTTCCACCAAAAGAGGATAAACAAAGGACATTAGATTGTTATTTAAAAGGATGGGTTAAACCTAGCACTGTGGGTCATACCTGTAATCCTAGTATGTGGGAGACTGAGACAGGAGGATTGCAGGTTCAAGGCCAGTGGTATTTAGTGAGACCCTGTTTCAAAATAAACATAAAGAGCCGGGCATGATGGCACACACTTGTAATCCCAGTACTTGGGAAGCTGAGACAGGAGGAGCTGGGTTCGTGGCCAGTCTCAGCTTCTTAGTGAGGCCCTCCTGTCTCAGCCTCCCAAGTACAGGGATTACAGGCGTGTGCCACCACACCCAGCTTGTCTCTTCTTTTAAAAGAAATTTGGAAGGCCGGGCGTGGTGGCATACGCTTGTAATCCCAGTACTTGGAAGGCTGAGACCGGAGAATCTGGGTTTGCGGCCAGCCTCAGCCACTTAATGAGGCCCTCCGCAACTTTGTGAGACCCGGTTTCAAAATAAAGTGTAAAAAATAGGGCCAGGGATGTAGCACGGAGGTAGAACACCCCTGGGTTCCATCCCCAGTACCGCAAAAAAAAAAAAAAAGTGTAAAAAATAGTGCTGGGGATGTAATTCGGAGGTAAAACGCCCCTGTGTTCAATCCCCGGTACCACAAAAAAAAAGAAAAGAAAAGAAAAGAAAAGAAAAGAAAAGAAAAGAAAAGAAAAGAAAAGAAAAGAAAAGAAAAGAAAAGAAAAGAAAAAAAAATTTGGTGAAGGATGGGTATGGGAAAGCATGCGAGGGTGACATCCATCCAGTGATCACAGGACAGTTTGTTGTGGTCTGGTTATTTTCTGGATCCTTGCCATGGTCTCCATTGTCTGGTCAATAGATAATACTGGAAAGTCCCCTACTATAGGTTTCTCAAGATATGGTATCTCTTATTTATGCTATTTTTTGGATGGAGGGTTAATTAACAGTGTATAAGGTAATTATCATAGGTGAGTTTTGGGCTAACTTTAAGATTCTCATATTTCCCAGGAACTGGGGAATGATAAACCTTGGAGAGAGACTGGCTTAGGGATTGACAGGCCTGGAAAAATACGTGGAAAGTTTTTAATTAAAATTTTATTTCAAGCCGGGCATGGTGGTGCACGCCTATAATCCCAGTAATTGGGAGGCTGAGACAAGAGGATCACAGGTTCACAGCCAACCTCAACAACTTAGTGAGGCCTTCTGCAACTTAGTAAGACCCTGTTTCAAAATAAATAATAAAATAGGGCTGGGGGTGTAGCTCAGAGGTAGAATGCCCCTGGCTTCCATCCCCAGTACCACACACACACACACACACACACACACACACACACACACACACTTTTTTTTTAAATTTATTTCAGCCAGGTGCAGTGGCACAGGCCTGTAATACTTGGGAGGTGAGACAGGAGGATCGCAGGTTTGAGGCCAGCCTCAGCAACTTAGTGCAACCTTAGCAACTGAGCAAGACTCTATTTCAAAAATAAAAAGGGTTGGGGATATAGCTCAGTAGTAGAACACCTCTGAGTTCAATCCTCAGTAGAGAAAAAAAATTTTTTTTATTTCCTTCTTTTTTTTTATTTCCTTCTCAATTCGTTGTAGGTCCCACTGGAATCGATGTTGGATTTGTGATGCTGGAGGTAAAGAGCTTGACAAATAAGAGCAGTCAGAGCCTGGGAAGCTTTAAACATAGATGCTGCAAGTAGGAGTCGCTGCATAATTTGTGGGCCTGGAGCAAAATGAAGATGCCGGGCCCTTGTTCAGCAGGCAGAAAAGGCAGGGGCAGCTCTCCTCCAGCCACCTCTCTCTTGACTTACTGTGCTATTTGTTACTTAAGAATGTCTGAGTAAAGACAAATTTTTAAAAAAATTTTTTTGCGGTACCGGGGATTGAACCCAGGGGCATTTTACCTCCGAGCTACACCCCCGGCCCTATTTTTTTTATATACTTTATTTATACTTTATCTCACGAAGTTGCAGAGGGCCTCACTAAGTAGCTGAGGCTGGCTGCGAACCCGGATCCTCCGGTCTCCGCCTCCCAAGTACTGGGATTACAAGTGTGCACCACCACGCCCGGCCGACAAATTAAATTTTAAGATTACTATCATGGACTTTGCCATTTGTCTTCAATATTGTACAATCCCAGTTTAAAACCCAAATACCAAGTCAGGCGAGGTGGCTGTAATCCCAATACCAGGGGAGCTGAGGTAGGGGTATCACAAATCCAAGGCCAGCCTGAGCAATTTAGGAAGACTCAAAATAAAAAGTAAGCTGGGCATCATAGCGCGCCCACCTTCATTCCAGTACTCGGGATGCTGAGACAGGAGGATCGCAGGTTGGAGGCCAGCCTCAGCAATTTAATGAGGCCTGCTTCAATAAATAAATACATAAATAAGTAAATAAATAAATAAAACTAAAACAGGGCTGGGGATGTAGCTCAGAGGTAGAGTGCCCCTGGGCTCCATACCCAGAGCCCGATAAATAAATAATAAAGAATAAAAAAGAAGCCGGGCGTGGTGGCGTACACTTGTAATCCCAGTACTTGGGAGGCTGAGACCGGAGGATCCAGGTTCGCGGCCAGCCTCAGCTACTTAGTGAGGCCCTCCGCAACTTAGTGAGACCCTGTTTCAAAATAAAGAACAAAAAATAGGGCTGGGAGTGTAGCTCGGAGGTAGAATGCCCCTGGGTTCAATCCCCAGATCCGCAAATAAAATAAAATTAAATTAAATTAAAAAGGACTGGGGTTTAGCGCGATGGTAGAGCGCCCTGGGTTCCATCCCTAGTACAATAGATGAATGAATGCAAATATCATGGTGTTTAACCAGCACGTGGAGTCCCGGAAATGGCACATTTCATCTGGTAAGGTCTGTCCCCAGAGGGTGCAGGGAGAAGCTCTGAAGAGACCACATTAGGAAGCTCGGGTCGCTGCGGAAGGAGGAAGGCAGGACCCCCTCCCCCAAGCCCGCGGCCGGGCGTCACCGGGTGCGCGCGTGCGCGCCCCCGCCGGCCACGGCTCCACCACCGTGCGCGCTCCCGCCGGCCTCGGCTCCACCACCGTGCGCGCCCCCGCCGGCCTCGGCTCCACCACCGTGCGCGCTCCCGCCGGCCTCGGCTCCACCACCGTGCGCGCCCCCGCCGGCCTCGGCTCCACCACCGTGCGCGCTCCCGCCGGCCTCGGCTCCCCCGCCGTGCGCGCTCCCGCCGGCCTCGGCTCCACCACCGTGCGCGCTCCCGCCGGTCTCGGCTCCACCGTCGTGCGCGCCCCCGCCGGCCTCGGCTCCCCCGCCGTGCGCGCCCCCGCCGGCCTCGGCTCCACCGTCGTGCGCGCTCCCGCCGGCATAGGCTCTGCAGCCCGGCCTGGGGCGCCTCCTTCCCGGGGGCCTGCCCCCCAAGCCCACGGCGGCAAGCAACCCCGACGGTTCCTGGATGGCGCGGGCGAGAGACCCCGCGCTGCCACAGGGGAGGGATGGATGGCCACCCCCGCCACGCCGCGCCGCGCCCGGGACGCGCACCCTGACTTTCCCAGGACTCTGCTGGGGGCGGAAAATGCTGCAGTCGCCAGGGAGTGGCCGGCAGGGACAGGCAGGCCGGGCCAGGGACACCAGCAGGCAGGGCAGCCATCCCCGGAGGCGGGAAACACCGCGCGCCCTGCGCGTGCTCCATTGTCCTTTGAGAGTTCACTTACAAAACTCACAATCAAGGCAACCACCGCAGAGCATTAGACCAAGCATGAGCACCTGATGAACGTGGGGCCCTGTGCGACTGCACTGGCGACGCCCATGAAGCCAGCGTCCCAAATATAGGCAGTCACTTCTGGAACAGGGCTGCCAGAAAGGCTGCGGGAGCTGCATGTGTGAGCCACCCACGTGTGTCATCTCCACTTGTCTAGTACCCACAGTTTAAAAGGGGGTGATGGGGGCGGGGCTCAGTGATAGAGCGCTTGCCCAGCATGCTGGGGCCCTGGGTTCCATTCCTAGTACCACAAATAATTTTTATTTTATTTTATTTTTTTTAATTTTATTTTATTTTTGTGGTACTGGGGATTGAACCCAGGAGCATTCTGATGGGTACTGACCCGCGGCATCGCTCTAAACCGTAACAATTCTACCTCCAAGCTACATCCCCAACCCTATTTTATTTTTTTATTTTGAAACAGGGTCTTGCTAGGTTGATGAGAGTCTCACTACTTGCTGAGGCTGGCCTCAAACCTGCGATCCTCCTGTCTCAGCCTCCCAAGTACTGTGCCACCACACCCAGCACAAATAATTTTTTTTTTTTTTGCGGTACCGAGGATTGAACCTAGGGGCGTTCTACCTCCACGCTACACCCCCGGCCCTATTTTTTTATACTTT
>PVJS01060255.1:0-11288 GCA_004027185.1 Glis glis
TTTTTTTTTTTTTTGCGGTACTGGGGATTGAACCCAGGGGCATTCTACCTCTGAGCTACACCCCCAGCCCTATTTTTTTATTCTTTATTTTGAAACAGAGTCTGACTAAGTTGCGGAGGGCCTAAGTAGCTGAGGCGGACTACAAACCCGGATCCTCCAGTCTCAGCCTCCCAAGTACTGGGATACCACCAAGCCCGGCTTGTAAAGAATTTTCGAAGAGAAGAAAACTTCAGATTCGGTTTGGTAAAGAAGTACAATTTAGAGGATCCCAAGAAGGAGGCACGGCCCCTCACACAGCCTCTGCCAGGCCCCAGGGACACAGGTTTGTCCACCTGGCTTTTAATCAGTGACAGGCCACCGGTTCTAGAGCTGCAGCCTGCTCACCAGCAGCCTCATCTCCCCTGTCTCTCTCCCCAGGGTCAGTACACTGGCTTCAGGTCATCCTTTGAGACAAAGGTCAAGTTTTCTGTTCTGATAACAATTTTTCCACAATCTGTGCTCTAGCACTTACTTCTATGGCCAGACAAGTGGTTACCCCATGTATATAGGTGACTGTGGACTATTTTCCAAACGCTTTCATATTTAGATAGTTCTAGGGAACCTCTTTAATTTCAATTTCCATATCCAGCTGGGTGTGGTGGCACACGCCTGTAATCCCAGGACTTGTGGGAAACTGAGACCAGAGGATCACAGGTTTGAGGCCAGCCGCAGCAACTCAGAGAGACCCTGTCTCAAAATAAAAGCCAGGCATGGTGGCACATACCTGTAATCCCAGTACCTGGGAGACTGAGACAGGAGGATCGCAGGTTTGAGGCCAGCCTCAGCAACGTAGTGAGGCCCTCCGTAACTTAGTGAGACCCTGTTTCAAAATAAAAAATAAAATAGGGCTGAGGGTGTAGCTCAAAGGTAGAACACCCCAGGTTCAATCCCCAGCACTAAAAAAAATAAACTAGGAGTGGTGGTGCACGCTTGTAATCCCTGTACTTGGGAGGCTAAGACAGGAGGATCACAGGTTCGTGGCCAGCCTCAGCTACTTAGTGAGGCCCTCTGCAACTTAGTGAGTGAGACCCTGTTTCAAAATAAAAAATAAAAGCCGGGCGTGGTGGCGCATGCTTGTAATCCCAGTACTTGGGAGGCTGAGAGAGGATGATCAAAGGTTCACGGTCAGCCTCAGCTACTTAGTGAGGCCCTCTGCAACTTAGTGAGACCCTGTTTCAAAATAAAGAATAAAAAAATAGGGCTGGGGGTGTAGCTCGGTGGTAGAATGCCCCTGGGTTCAATCCCCAGTACCGCAAAAAAAAAAAAAACCCTTAAATATCCCTAAATAAGTAGCCGAGTTATTTCAACCTTCCTTTTTTATTTTTCCCGGTGGTACTGGGGATAGAACCCAGGAGCCTTCTACCTCTGGCCTACACCCCCAGTCCTATTTTAATTTTTATGATGAAACAAGGTCTTGCTAGGACGCTGCATTTACAGGTCAGAGACCCAAGGCCAGGAGGTTGAGACCTGACCAGGGGACCTCCCTAACCAGTGCAGAGATGAGCCGCAAAACCAGTGGAGTCCTCATTACACAAGCAAACAGAACAGGAAGACATCTCAGAACTGACCTACTGGCATGCTTCTGGGGAAAGGGGGACAGAGTTCAGAGAACTTTACACCATGAGCTCCGTTGGACAATGGTTTGCTGACAACATCCATTCCAAAAGCAAATGAGCAGTTGGGTTGTTTTCAAAACACAGTTGCACAAGACTCTCATCTTAATACATCCAATTGAACTAAGTTACCTTTGTCCCATACTATTTTTAGACTCTATTTTCCCATCATAAAGTTTAAAAAAAGAAACTTAAAAGGCAGGCAGAATTCACTGACAAGGGTTTAGATATCTTTGGACTTTAATGTTCTTCACATACTTGACATAAAATACTGATGACAGATCAACAACTGGGAAGACCCTTCAGCGAAGGTCTGGAACTCACAGTATCGCTCTGGTCAAACACTACAAAGAAAACAGTCTGGTGAACGCAGGACAAGGGAATCTAACAGATTTTTAGTTTAATGGCATAACAAAACGAAACAAAAACAACAAAGAACCAACCAACCATTTCTTCCACCTATTGAAAGGAGAGTGAAAGTGAATTATAGAACTTCTGGAGTCTTTCCATGAAGCAGCTTAAAAGAGGGGGTGCAACTGTGGCTAATACACACCTATAATGCACAAGGTCAGGGGTTTAACAAACTCTAAGTCTCTACATATATCACTGAGAACCGTTTTATTAGAAATATAAATGCATAGAGATATAAACTATATGGTATTAAAAACAGATCTTACTATATAAACATTTATACAGTAAGTCACTTTTATCTCTTTATGAGAATAACAGTATAAAGAAAGCTCTATTTTGCCCTTTTGCCTGGGGCCCCACACGCTGGCCAAATGATCAGTGTTGACCTTCATCGACACCCCACTGCTCCCAGACTCGGCACCGGGAAGCCCCCACACCCTCCACAACTAACTGGAACGGACATAAGTAAGTCCAAGCAAGTTCAAATACTGAGATCTAGCTAGAAAAAGTAGCAGCAAAGACGAAACAGGCTGGAATTCATTAGAAAAGCAGCAGGAGGATTTAAAAAAACACTTCTGGTCCAAGTCAGAATGAAGGTGGACATCAGCTGGTGGTCTCTTCAGGTTTGCAGAACTCTGAATGGTTTACTGTTGTTCTTTGAAAAAAGCAGGATCTATAATAAGCATGTTTATTAGAAAAAGATACCGTGTCTGTTAAGGTTTTGTAGCCATTCCCAAGTTCCTTTAAACTTTGTAGACATCGTTCAAGGGCAGAGGACACACTGGTTAGGACCGGTTCATAGCTGATGCATCTCCAAAAAGTTTTTCATGAAAGCGGCCAGCTTCTCAACATCCTCGATTGTCACCGCGTTATACAGCGAGGCCCGGATGCCTCCCACCGACCTAAAATGACCAAAGAGCCACCGTTGAGAACAAAGGCATTGGGCTTTGGAAAGCTCAATTCTAGAGCGCTTGCCTAGCACGCACGAGGCCCTGGGTTTCATCCCAGCACTGGGAATAAAAGAACAAAAGCATCTAATTTAGTATCAACACAACTCCCTGCCTAGTTACCCTCCTAAAAGCTGGGCACTCGTGGCCACAGTGCCCACACTCCTGCCTCAAACCCCCCACAGGGCCACAGAGGTCTAGGTCTCAGTCTTTAGAAAAGTCTCCCATAAGCCAGGCGTGATGGCGCACGCTTGTAATCCCAGTACCTGGGAGGCTGAGACAGGAGGATCGCAGGTTCGCGGCCAGCTTCAGCTACTTAGTGAGGCCCTCCGCAACTTAGTGAGACCGTTTCAAAATAAGGAATAAAAAAATTGAGCTGGGGGTATAGCTCAGAGGTAGAATGCCCCTGGGTTCAAGCCCCAGTACCGCAAAAAAAAAGGAAAGCTAAGTCAATGAAGATGATGACTGGGGACTTACTGACCATGCTGGTCATGGGCCTGTGGTAACGGTGCCAGCCCAACAGGGCCGGGCATTTCACTGCTGCTGGTCTCATGTGTGAGGACATTTATTTTTTATAGAGCATGCAAAATTAATACTCTCTGGTGTCCACCTGGAGTCACAGTGATGTTCTAACACCAGCAGGGAGTGGGGCCAACTTCTTCAGCTAGAAAGATTTTCAAGGTAATTTGGACAAAGCCCTCATGAAGATGTGGTGGTACTGCAGCCTTGGCAGGGACCCATGTGCTACAGACAGGAGGAAGGCATGCCCACCCCTGCAGCAACTGGTTTCCCAGGTTACATACTAGAGAGAGAGAGAGAGAGAGAGAGAGAGAGAGAGAGAGACGCGAGCCAAGCTGAGCAGGCTCCCAGATTTGCGTTATTCTGCATTTGAAAAACAAAATTCTCTCTGATGCGCTTTGGGGGAGGGAGGTCCTCACCTGTGTCCTTTCAAGGAAATCATATTGAGTTCAACTGCTTTATCGAGAAATCTTTTCTCCAAAGCATCGTCTCCTTTGGCATTGCCGATGCGGAATGGAATATTCATCTTGCTTCTACTTTGGGGCTCCACTGGACACCTGAAAAACACAGTTAGTATTCCAGTTACTTTTTAAAATGCATTCACAAATCTTCAAGTTTTGAAAAAACATTTTCTCCAGCTGTACCACTCCTGGGTATCTTTCCAAAGGGATTGAAATCAGAGAATTGCAGTAATATAGGCATATCCATGTTCACAGCAGCACAATTCACCATTGCCAAATATGGAGCCAACCTAGTTGTCCATCTACAGATGAATGGATTACAAAATTGTGGGATATACACACAATGGAATCCTACTCAGCAATCAAGAAGAACAAAATTATGTCATTTGCAGGAAAATGGATGGACCTGGAGAACATTATGTTAAGTGACATCAGTCAGTCACAGAAAGTGAAGGGTCATATGTTTTCTCCATATGAGAAAGCTAGGGAGTTATGGGACTTCAGATAGTGGAGGAGAAACTCCAGGGGAGCCAGGGAGGTGGTCTAGGGGAAGGGGAGGAGGAGGGAGGATCAATGAAGGAATCACTTCCATTGACATTATGTATATATGTGAGAATACCAATGCCAATCTCAGGACCCTGTATGGGGAGGGGGAGAGAATAGGAGGAGAGCCAGGAGAAAGCCCACCAAGTGCTGTATACATGTACGTCACTATCACTTATGATTTACGTTATAATGTGAGACTATAATGCACCAATAAAAGTATATAAAAAAGAAAAAATGTTTTCTAGATGCAAGCAGGAGATTAAAACAAAACAAAATTCCCCAGGACATTTATAGTTTACCTAGGGGAAGCAGACTCTTGCATACGGAACAGTGGGTTAGCATTCTCTTGGATGACTTGTATTTAATTTCTAGAAGCCTCCATTTCTGCATCTGAATACTAGGAATAATAATACCTCCACTGCAGGCTAGTTGTGCCAGTTCGATGATACAACATGTACGATGTGCCCAGTATCCAGCAGCCACATAGCAAATGTGTATGACCCTTTCTCTGCGAGGCTGCAGAGAAGTAAGCCAGTACTAACTCTAGCTGGAAGACTAAAAATAATGAGCAGTGGTTTTCAAAGGACTTAATACCTTGTCTTATTCCAAGTTGTGTGACCTTGAACAAGTAACTCAACAGCTCTGCTGTGCCTTTAACAAAAGCAACGTCACAAGCTGCTGTATTTACTCAGAACTTAAGGAGAATTTGTGGGGGGGCGTATTTACAAATTTAAAAGAAGTAGGGTCTAGTTCTCCACCTGTTGATTCTGGAATGGCCTTGTGAGTTGCTTTGGTGAAGGGATTGCAAAAGCAGCGATTCTGTGCAACTTGCAAACCTCAAGAAGTCTCACAACCGAGCTTCTCTTCTTCTTCTTTTTTTTTTTTTTTTTTTGCAGTACTGGGGATGGAACCCAGGGTCATTGTACCTCCGAGCTACACCCCCAGCCCTATTTTTTTTTAATTCTTTATTTTGAAACAGGGTCTCACTAAGTAGCTGAGGTTGGCCGCCAACCCAGATCCTCTGGTCTCAGCCTCCCAAGTACTGGGATTACAAGCATGTGCCACCACGCCTGGCTCTCTTCTGGCCATCTTCAAATAACTTAAGGGAGCCTGAGCTGGCAGGATGGAGGTAAGTAGCCCAGCCAAACCCTGCACCAACCGCCAGACATGTGCAACCACTTTAGACCATCTGGCAGCCGCTCCACTACCAAAGGCCTTCAGTTTTATGAGGGAACCCGGGACCAGTAGAAGAAGCGCCCAGCTGACTTCTACCCAACCTGTTGGCTCAAAGAATCACGGGCAGCTGGACGCAGTGTCGTATGCCTGTAATCCCAGTACTTGGGAGGCTGAGACAGGAGCATGGCAGGTTTGTCACCAGCCTCAGCAATTTAGCATGGCCCTCAGCAACTTAAACCCTGTTTCAAAATAAAAAATAAAGCCAGGCACGGTGGCGCATACTTGTCATCCCAGTACTTAGGAGGCTGAGACAGGAGGATCACAGGTTCAAGGACAGAGTCAGCAAGTAGTGAGACTCTCATCAACTTACGGAGACCCTGTTTCAAAAAAGAAATAAAAGCCCAGCGTGGTGGAACATGCTTGTAATCCCAGTACTTGGGAGGCTGAGACAGGAGGATCCGGGTTCGCGGCCAGCCTCAGCTACTTAGTGAGGCCTCCGCAACTTAATGAGACCCTGTGTCAAAGAATAAAAAATAGGGCTGGGAGTGTAGCTTGAAGGTAGAATGCCTCTGGGTTCAATCCCCAGGACCATAAAAAATAAAAAAATAAAATAGGGGTGAGGTGTAGCTTGGAGGTAGAATGCCCTTGGCTTCCATCCCCAGTACTCCTCCCCCCAAAAAAGTCTTGGAGCAAAGAAAAGGGTTAAGCTTATATATAGTTCTGGGGTGTTCTGTGATGCAGAGGTAGATAACAGACATAACTGATTCAATTTCAAACAGTGTCTAGAACATATCAAATGCGGTATGATCTCTGTTAAATACAATAAATGTGTGTGTCTTTTTATTCCCAGCACCTTGCCGAAGGCACAGAGATGCTCAAAAATGAAGGAGTAAATTTCTGTCTGCAAAAGGTTAGTCTTTGACTTCAGCGTCTGATTTGGAAAATAAGCAGCCAAAATTAATCTCCACTGACAGCTGAAAGAGACACTGGAAAGAGCTGAGATGTAATTCAGGAATAAAAATACGACATGTAATAACCCTCTCTCCCTTCCTCAGGTACATCCTATTTTACACTTCTACGCGTGGGATTCATTAAAATTAAATAGCAAATAAAAGCAGTATGAAAAGCCCCGAGGGCACGCCCACAATCCCTGTTACAGTTAATGGGAGCCACATGCATACCCTCAGGCAAAAGAGGCGAGAAGTCAGAACCAAGTGTGCGAGCCCCAACTCCAGGCCCCTCTGCACGGGCAGGAGGATTCATGGCTGACATTTAAATTCAACATTCAAGCCGGGTGTGGTGGCGCACACTTGTAATCCCAGTACTTGGGAGGTCGAGAGAGGAGAATCACAGGTTCACGGCCAGCCTCAGCTACTTAGTGAGGCCCTCCGCTACGTAGTGAGACCCTGTTCCAAAATAAAAAATAAAAAATAGGGCTGGGGGTGTAGCTCGGAGGTAGAATGCCCCTGAGTTCAATCCCTGGTACCACACACACAAAAAAAAATCAACATTCAAGCCGGGCATGGTGGCACATGTTTGTAATCCCAGCACTTGGGAGGCTGAAACAGGGGGATTGCAGGTTCACGGCCAGCCTCAGCTACCTAGTGAGGCCCTCTGCTACTTAGTGAGATCCTGTTTCAAAAATAAAGAATAAAAAAATAGGGCTGGGGTAGCTCAGAAGTAGAATGCACCTGGGTTCAATCCCCAGTACTGCAGGCAGGCAGGCAGGCAGGCAGGCAGGCAGGCAGGGAGGCAGGAAGGCAGGAAGGAAGGCAGGAAGGAAGGCAGGAAGGAAGGCAGGAAGGCAGGAAGGCAGGAAGGAAGGAAGGAAGGAAGGAAAAAAGAAAGACAACATTCAGTGGCTACCCTCTTATATCCTGCTGTGTCGAACTCCCAATAGGAGGTTACACAACATAAAGCACATTAGGGAAAAAAAAATTAAGCTGGGCATGGTGGTACATGCTGTAGTCCCAGTACTTGGAAGGTTGAGACAGGAAGATCGCAAGTTCAAGACTAGCCTTAGCAATTTAGCAAGACTCCGCAACTTAGGAACAGACCCTGTTTCAAAACAGACAGTGTCGCCTGGTCCAAGCTCCTGCCACATTCTTTAGCCCTCGGCTATGAACTCCTTGGCCCATCTAGTGCTGATCACGCACATCACAATGGCTCCTGTAAGGACAGGTGCAGTGGCCAGGCCTCCTCACACACCAGGGTCCAGGGTGGACACTTCCCCAGAACCGAGCCTCTGCTGCACAGAAGCAGGAGCAGGCAGGCACGTGCAGTGTGCATTCCTTCCCCCAGATGGCACATGGAGAAGAACATAGAAGCCAGGGCACCGAACCAAGCCTGACTCCCCAAGGACTTGTAGCTGAACAGACTGAACTTCAAAGAATAACGACCTCTAAAACTGAGGGTCCTGAGCCAGGTGCGGAGGCAGATGCTCATGGTCCCAGCTACCTGGGATGCTCAGGGAGAAAGGGCAATATAGTTAGATGCCATATGAAGAAAAATTTTCAGGCATGGTGGTGCACACCTGTAATCCCAGTACTTGGGAGGCTGAGACAGGAGGATCGCAGGTTCGGGGCCAGCCTCAGCAATTTAGGCTCTCTGCAACTTAATGAGACCCTGTTTCAAAATAAAAATTAAAATAGAGCTGGGTGTGTAGCTCAGAGGTAGAACACCCTGGGTTCAATCCCCAGTACCGCAAAAAATAAAAAGAAAGAAAAGAAAAAGAAACAGGGTCTCACTAAGTTGCCATGGCTAGCCTCGAATCTGCAATCCTCCTGTCTCAGCCTCCCAAGTACTGGGATTACAGGTGTGCCCCCCACACCCAGCAAGAAATAACTCTTCCCTGGAGTTTCTGGAGCAAGCAAAACCCAGCTAACACCTTGATCTCAAACTTCCAGCCTCCAGACCGTGAGAATTTCTGTTGTTTTAAGCCACCAAGTTTGTGGCACTCTGTTATGGCAGCACCAGGAAACTAATACGAGATGCGCACGTTGTCTGTGGCCCTCACAGGTGCTGGCCCCGTGGACAAAACAGGTTCATTCATGACTCTGTCACAAAAACATTTAACCAGGAGTCAGCCCATGCCAAAGCTGATTCCAGCCACGGACTGCAGGCCTGGAGGGGAGCGTCTGTCCCGTAATGGAGGCAGTGAACTTCCCTAAAGGGGAGGGACAAGGAGCAGTATTCATACCAATTGTGCCAAACAGGGCCTTAGATAAAGTTGACAGCTTCCAGCTACTGTTTTTCCAATGATACAGAGAAGAAGGAAGGATTAGAGGAATCTAGCCAGGGGGAAAACTGAGATTCTTGTCTCTGGGGTGAGAAATGTCACTACCCATTGGGACATGAATCCCAAAGCCTGGGTGGGATCCCTGGGGAGAGGTGCAGAGGGAAGAACTCTGCCCTCACTCATGGGACACGAGACCCCCACACACACTCACCAGTATGTCAGCATCTTAGGGAGAGGTGAATATGTCCATTTTTCAAAGGCATAGTTTTCAATTCACGAAGGAGGCAAAACACGAAGAAAAAAAAATCCATTGACTTACACATAGAATCCTTGAGAGTTATCAATAATCTCATAGATCATCTGAGATTTGATGGAGCTGAGTTTCTCCATGGCCGCTGCCCCACCGTTGTTCTTAATCCACTCCAGGACCACGCCCACGACATAGATGCTAAAATGAGGATTAAAACAAAAGTCCACTTAATTCACCTTCGAGAAAGTAGGAAGACATCCAAGGACAAGGTTTAAACTCCATTAAGACGGGATGAGCGCCGGGGGCGTGGTGGCGCACGCTTGTAATCCTAGTACTTGGGAGGCAGAGACCGGAGGATCCGGGTTCGCGGTCAGCCTCAGCTACTTAGTGAGGCCCTCCGCAACTTCGTGAGACCTGGTTTCAAAATAAAGGATAAGCAGAACGCCCCTGGGTTCAATCCCCGGTACCGCAAAAAAAAAAAAAAAGACAGGATGAAAGGCATCATTAGACAGACAAGAAAGAAGGAGGCCACATGTAAACAAGAACATGTCCTGAAGCAAGGATGGAGGTCAACCCAAGTCGAGACGGAGGGCCACTCGGAAAGAGGCTTAATAAGACACCTTGATGGATGTCACCTCAGTCCCTCTGTCCAGCCCGTGCCCAAGGACGAACTCCCCATGACATCTGAACACACTTCCCTGTCCCCACAAAGTATCCTCAGAGTTCAGCTCCACCCAGAATTAATTCTTTACTCCTGAATGCTGCTCCCAGAGCCCCCTGCACATACTACCTGTATGGCTTTGTACCGCTCACTCCTTTATTTTATACTTCTGTGCACCTGTGTTTTGGACTCTAGTCTTGGAAGGCTGGAAGCCCACGCTGTCCACCTCCTGTTCCCCACAGCCCCAGCTCAGCGCCTTCCACCTTGGTTCAGGCCATGGGCTGCCTGTCAGTTCTGACTCCAGTGCCCCTGTCACCACTTACAAATGCACTACACAGGATTAGTCACCTGGAGAATCTAAGCCTCGGCTTTCCTGTTAGGAACAAGGGGACCCAGGGTGTCTACCAACTGTGGACACCTGGCATTTTTTTTTTTTTGCAGTACCGGGGATTGAACCCAGGGGCGTTCTACCTCCGCGCTACACCCCCAGCCCTATTTTTTTATACTTTATTTTGAAACCAGGTCTCACGAAGTTGCGGAGGGCCTCACTAAGTAGCTGAGGCTGGCCGCGAACCCCGATCCTCTGGTCTCAGCCTCCCAAGTACTGGGATTACAAGCGTGCACCAAAATGCCCGACCTTTGGACACCTGGCATTTTACCTGTCCTCTTCTCAACTCCACCCTCCCACCCAACATGCAGACTCCAGCGAGCCTTGCTCCCCAGTCTCAGAGCTGTGCACAAGACCTATCTGGACCAATCAGAGACTTCCCTGGGATTTTCTCAACCGGGAGTAAGGAGAGACAGAATTGTGTGTTAATGCAACTGTTAAGTTAGGAGGTAAGAGCCCTCGGGGGTCTCATTTCTAGGAAATGTTTAAGGAGGTATATCCAAAAAACTGAAGCCAGCCGGGAATGGTGGTGCACGCTTGTAATCCCAGTATTTGGGAGGCTGAGACCAGAGGATCCGGGTTAACGGCCAGCCTCAGCTACTTAGTGAGGCCTCTGCAACTTAGTGAGACCCTGTTTCAAAATAAAGAATAAAAAATAGGGCTGGGGGTGTAGCTGGGAGGTAGGATGCCCCTGGGTTCAATCCCCAGTACCACCAAAAAAAAAAAACAAAACAAAAACAAAACTGAAGCCAACATCCCAGCTGAGAGAAACAAGGATCAGAAATGGAGGGCACATCACTGGGCGGGATGGCATGTGCCTGTAACTCCTGTACTTGGGAGGCTGAGACAGGAGGATTGCAGGTTCGCAGTCAGCCTCCGCAACCTCATGAGGCCCTCCTCAATGTAGTGAGACCTTGTTTCCAAATAAAAAATAAAATAGGGCTGCGGGTGTAGCTCAGAGGTACAATGCTCCTAGGTTCAATCAAAGGGAGGGAGGAAGGGAGGAAAGGAGGGAGGGAGGGAGGGAGGGAGGGGAAAG
>PVJS01060256.1:0-11288 GCA_004027185.1 Glis glis
ATACTTTTTTTTTTTTTTTTTGCAGTACCGGGGATTGAACGCAGGGGCGTTCTACCTCCGCGCCACACCCCCAGCCCTATTTTTTATACTTTATTTTGAAACTGGGTCTCACGAAGTTGCGGAGGGCCTCACTAAGTAGAGAGAGAGAGAGAGAGCGCGAGCTGAAGCTGGCCGCGAACCCGGATCCTCCGGTCTCCGCCTCCCAAAGTACTGGGATTACAAGTGTGCGCCACCACACCCGGCTTTTTTTATACTTTTATTGGTGCATTGTAGTCTCACATCATAATGTCGTTCAGAGTGATAGTGACATACACGCACACAGCACTTGATGAGCTCTCCATTCCCTCCCCTTCCCTATACATGATATTGAGGTTGGTATTGCTATTCTAACATGTACATAATGTCAATGGAAGTGTTCCATTGTTAATCCCCCCCCACACACACCCAGAGGTATTCTACCTCCAAATCATATCCCAAACTCGATTTTATTATTTGGAAACAGGGTCTCACTAAATTGCGGAGGACCTCGCTAAGTTGTTGAGGTTGACTTTGAACCTGTGATCCTCCTATCTCAGCCTCCCAAGTACTGGGGTTACAAGCGTAGGCCACCCTGCCCGGCTCTCAGTGTAGTTTTGATTTGCATTTTCCTGACCGCTAATGATGTTGAAAATTTTTTTGTATATTTATTGGTCATTTGTATTTCTTTTGCTTTTTTATATACTTTTATTGGTGCATTATGATGTCACATCATTATGTAGTTCATAGTGATAGTGACATACATGCACACAGCACTTGGCGAGCTTTCCCCTGGCTCCCTACCCATTCACCCCTTCCCTATACAGGGTATTGAGATTGACATTGGTATTCTCATGTATGCACATAATGTCAATGGAAGTGATTCCTTCATTGATCCTCCTTTTTCCCCCATTCCCCTTCCCCTAGACCACCTCCCTGGCTCCACCAAAGTTTCTCCTCCATTATCTGAAGTCCCTCTGGTATCCTGATTATTCCCTAACTTCTGCATATGAGAGAAAACACATGACCCTTCACTTTCTGTGACTGGCTAATCTCACTTGACATAATGTTCTCAAGGTCCATCCATTTTCCTGTAAATGACATTATTTTGTTCTTCCTTATTGCTGAGTAGAATTCCATTGCATGTATATCCCATAATTTTGTAATCCATTCATCTGTTCATGGACACCTAGGTTGGTTTCATAATTTGGCTGTTGTGAATTGTGCTGCTGTAAACATGGATATGCATATATTACTATAATTTTCTGATTTCAGTTCCTTTGGAAAGATACTGAAGAGTGGTGTAGCTGGATCGTATGGTGGATCCATTCCCAGTTTTCTGAGGAATCTCCACACTGATTTCCATAGTGGCTACACTAATTTGCAATCCCACCAACAATGTAGAAGAGTTCCAATTTCCCCACATCCTCACCAGCATTTATTGTTTGACTTCTTGATAATTGCCATTCTAATTGGGGTTAGATGGAATCTCAGTGTAATTTTGATTTGTATCTCCCTGGTTGCTAATGATATTGAACATTTTTTCATGTATTTATTGGCCATTGTATCTCTTCTTTTGTGAAGTGTCTATGTAGTTCAATTGCCCATTTCTTGATTGTGGTTTTTTTATGGTTATATCTTTTAAGTTCTTTTTATATTCTAGATATTAGTCCTCTATCAGAGGGATAGCTGGCAAAAATCTTCTCCCATCTGTAGGCTCTATTTATTTATTTATTGCGGTATTTATTGCGGTATTTTTTTTATTCTTTATTTTGAAACAGGGTCTCGCTAAGTTGTGGAGGGCCTCACTAAGTAGCTGAGGCTGGCTGTGAACCTGGATCCTGCTGTCAGCCTCCCAAGTACTGGGATTACAAGCGTGCCCCACCACACCCAGCTTGTAGGCTCTCTTTAGACTCTTGATGGTTCCCTTTGATGAGCAGAAACTTTTTAGTTTAATGCCATCCCATTTATTAATTCTTGTTTTAATTTCCTGAGCTTTGGGGGTCTGATTGAGGAAGTTTATACCTGTGCCTATATGTTGGAATGTTGGACCTACGTCCTCCTTTAGTAGCTTCAAAGTCTGGTCTAATTTCCAGGTTTTTGATCCATCTCGAGTTAACTTTGGTGCAGGGTGAGAGGTAAGGATTTAATTCCATTTTTCTACAAATGGATAATCAGTTTTCTCAATACCATTTGTTGAAAAGGTGTCTTTTCTCCAATGTGTGTGTTTGGCACCTTTGTCGAAAAATCAGTTGACTATAAGTGTTTGGATTTGTTTCTCTATCTTCTGTTCCGTTGGTCTATGTGTCTGTTTTTGTGCCAATATCATGCTGTTTTTATTACTGTAGCTCTGTAGTAAAATTTGAAGTCAGGTATTGTGATGCCTCCTGCATTGAACCAAGAGGCTATAGAAAACCTAAACTGACCAATAGCAAGCAAAGAAATAGAAACAGCAATAAAAAGCCTTTCATCAATGTAATCTTAGTACTTGGGAGGCCGAGACAGGAGGATCACAGGTTCATGGCCAGCCTCAGCAACCTGGGAGGCCTTCTGCAACCTAGTGAGGCCCTGTTTCAAAATAAAGAATAAAATAGGGCTGGGGGTACAGCTTGGAGGTAGAACGCCCCTGGGTTCAATCCCAATTACTATAAAAAAATAAAAATAAAGAAATAAAGCTGGGCATGGTGGCACATGCCTGTAATCCCAGTACTTGGGAGGCTGAGACAGGAGGATTGCAAGTTTGCAGGCAGCCTCAGCTACTTAGTGAGGCCCTCTGCAACTTAGTGAGGCCCTGTTTCAAAATAAAGAATAAAAAATAGGGCTGGGGTGTAGCTTGGAGGTAGAATGCTCCTGGGTTCAATCCCAGTTCTGCAAAAGGAAAAAAAAATTGCCAAGGCTGGCTTTGAACTTGCAAGCCTCGTCTCAGCCTCCCAAGTACTGGGATTACAGGTGTGCACCATTATGCTTGGCTCCTGTTCAGTTTTCAGCCTCGAGTATGATGGTCACTGTTGGTTTTTCATATGGCTTTTGTTATGTTAAAGTAGTTTCTAGGCTTGTGATCCCAGTACTTGGGAGGCTGAGACAGAAGGATCCAGGTTCCGTGGCCAGCTTCAGCTACTTAGTGAGGCCCTCTGCAACTTAGTGAGACCCTGTTTCAAAATAAAGAATAAAAAATAGGGCTGGGGGTGTAGCTTGGAGGTAGAATGCCCCTGGGTTCAATCCCCAGTACTGCAAAAATAAATAAATAAATAATATGTGTGTGTGTGTATATATATATATATATAAAACAAAGTTTTTTCTATTACTAGTTTTCAAGTTTTTTTTTTTATTGTGAAAGCATGTTGAAGTTTGTCAAGTATCTTTCTGCATCAGTTGGATGATGCGTTTCCCCTTTGTTCTGTTTATCAGGTATGTCACTTTGATTGACTTCTGTACTCTGGACCATCTTTGCATCCCAGCAGTAACTCTCACTTGATCATCTTTTATAACCCTTTTCATGTGCTGCTGAATTCTGTTTAATTGCATTTTATTGAGTAATTTTTGCATCAGTATTAATAAGGAATAATGATCTATAGTTTTCTTGTAGAGTCTTTGTCTGGCTTTGATATAAGGACAGTGCCAGCATGGTAGAATGAGACTTTATTTATTTGGAGAAGTAGGAGGAGGATTGATGTTGGTTCTTCTATTAAATGTATGGTAGAATTCATCAGTGAAGTCTAGGGCTTTTTTGTTTTGTTTTGCCAATTTTTTATTACCGATTTGTTCACATCATTTATTACAGGTTTGTTTCTATTTTATTTATTTATTTATGTATTCATTTTTATACTTTATTTTGAAACAGGGTCTCACTAAGTTCCAGAGGGTCTCACTAAGTAGCTGAGGCCTGCCACGAACCCGGATCTTCCAGTCTCAGTCTCCCAAGTACTGGGATTACAAGTGTGCACCACTATGCCTGGTTCATTTTTATTTTCTGTTCATGATTCGGTATAACTGGCAGTAAGTTTTTAGGAATTTTTCTGTCTTATCTTGATTTTTCATAATACTCTTATAATCCTTTTTATTTCTGTCCTATTGGTAGTAATATCTCCACTTAGATTTCTTTTTTTTTTTTTTTGCGGCACCAGGGATTGAACCCAGGGGCGTTCTACCTCCGCGCTACACCCCCCACCCTATTTTTTATACTTTATTTTGAAACCGGGTCTCACGAAGTTGCGGAGGGCCTCACTAGGTAGAGAGAGAGAAAGACACGGGGGGGGGGGGGAGCGAGCTGAGGCTGGCCGCGAACTCAGATCCTCCGGTCTCCACCTCCCAAAGTACTGGGATTACAAGTGTGCGCCACCACGCCCGGCTACATTTCTTTTTTTAGTAATTTGAGTATTAGTCAGTCTAGCTAGAGGATCAATTCTTTTGTTGATTTTTCCTTTTTCCCATTTATTTCTGTGCTAATCTTTATTATGTTCTTCCTTTTAGCTTTGGCTTTAGTTTTTTTTTCTAGTTTCTTAATTCATAAAGTTAGGTTATTGATTTGAGATCTTTCTTTTTTAATGTAAGCATTTATAGCTATAACTTGCCCCCTTCACTCTACTTTCCTTATGTGCTATACATTTTGTAATGTTGTGCTTTTGTTTTCATTCCTCTGTAAATGTGTTCTAATTTCTCTTGTGATACATATTTGTTTCATTAGTTGTTTGAGAGTATTGTTTAATTTCTACAAATTTGTGAATTTTCCAATTCGTTACTTATTACTACCTTTTTCATCCTGTTGTGGTAAGAAAAGAAAACTTTTTATGTTACATGTCTTTCAAAAATTGAGACTTTGTGTCCTAACATATGGTCTATCCTGGAGAATGTACTTAGAGTGCACTTTTTTTTTTTTGGTACTGGGGATTGAGCCCAGGGGCATTCTACCTCCGAGCTATACCCCCAGCCCTATTTTATGTTTATTTTGAAACAGGGTCTCCCTAGGTTGATGAGAGTCTCACTACTTGCTGAGGCTGTCCTCGAACCTGTGATCCTCCTGTCTCAGCCTCCCAAGTACTGGGATTATAAGCGTGCGCCACCATGCCCGGCTTTTAAAGTGCACTTAAAGCATTTTGTTGTTGTCTGGTAGACAGTGTTCTGTGTGTATCTGTCTGATCTGATTAATTTAATATGTCATTCAAGACCTGCTTGTTCTATCCATGATTGAGAGTATTTGGGGTAGTAAAAATCTCCATTATTGTTTTAGAACTGTATTTCTCAGTTTCTTTCTACTTTTGCTTTGTATTTTATTGATCTGTTACTTTACTAGGTATATAAATGTTTATGATTGTTATATCTTAAAGTAAAACTTTTATTAGTATATTACTACGATTTGAATATGGTTTGGTATTCTGGACTTTGTACTCTGTAACAATGTTGATAGGTGTTGGGTCTTTAAGTTGTGATTCGGTCATTAAGAGGGAGTAATGTTTTTCTCCTGGGAGTTCTTGCTTGTAGGGACTAGATTGGTTACCACAAGGGAATGGGTTGCTGTAAAGGAAGCCCGACGTCCCCTTCTCATACATGTGCTTCTTTTCTTCACATGCCTTTCTGCCCTTCTGCCATGAGGCGCTCATCAGAAGCTGAGCAGATGCTGGCAGCACCATGTTCTTGACTTCAGAACTGAGAACAGAATAAACTTTTTTTTAATACCCAGTCTCAGGTGTTCTGTTATTGTAACAGAAACAGACTTAGACATATATAATGATTTTTTTTATCTCTTGTAACATTTTTAAGTTTAAACTCTTATTTTGTCTATTAACATAGCTACCCTGTTGTCTCTTTCTCCCTCTCTTTCCTTAGTATTATTATTATTATTGTTGTTATTTTTCCTGGTGTTGGTACCTTTGCCCAGGTTTTGTTTCAGCTCATGTGGCTTTGTTACATGCCTCATTCTTGGGCCCAGTTTAGAGGAGCAGTGGGCTTTCTTTTGGGTATTTTATATTCTAAATGGTGAAAAATGCACAAAAGTCAAACTCAGCTGCCCATATACATCTTAAGCTTCTGTTTGCACGACATTGACTGAAATCCTATTGACCAAAAGCAAATTACATGACCATTAAGGTGTGAGGAATATGTGCTTCTCAGCCACCTTCAGGCCGTGACAAGAATATGCATGCTTAATACTGCAGGGTAGTAAACTTAAATAATTCTTCAGTTGCTTGTGAAATATCACAAATTATTTAATATTTTCCAATTTTGTAATTCCTAACAGATAAAATGTACACTATTTAAATACTTATTCCTAGCTTTAAAAATCCAGTTCTTCCATCAATTTTATTTATGTAACTATTGGACCAGAGGAGACATATCATTTTTATATTGAGATCCAAGAACTTACTCCACAGAGGGAATATCTTGACCAGTTTGACTTCCGGGCAGTCAGTAGTATAAAATATTCTTTGTTAAAGGTGTCTGAATTCAATCCCCAGTGCCATAAAAAAAAAGTTTTTTTTATTGACATTGGCTCACCTGGATCTGAGGTAAAATGGTTGTTAGATTCTACTTAGTTTTCTAGTAATGTGGCAGACTAGCTAACTTGAATATCCTCTTGAATCCAAACACTATTTTTTTTTTTTTTTTTTTTTTTGCTGTACTAGGGATTGAACCCAGGAGCGTTTTACCTCCGAGCTACACCCCTGGCCCTATTTTTTATACTTTAATTTGAAACCGGGTCTCACTAAGTTGTGGAGGGCCTCACTAAGTAGCTGAGGCTGGCGGATCCTCTGGTCTCAGCCTCCCAAGTACTGGGATTACAAGCATGCGCCACCACGCCTGGCAAAACAAACACCTTTTAAATAGTTTCAGTAAGTTTGCCAGGGAGTAAAGGAATTCCTCACAGCAAAACAAAAATATGAAAACCAAAGCTGTTAGTTTGTATTGACTCTGAATTCACAAATAATTTGCCAGTCTAGGTAATATTAATTAGATTATATTACTAAACCACTTGAAAACTTGGTGACTTAAAATATTTTTTTAGCTAATAATTCTATAGTTTGTTTGGCTGGGCATAGCTTGGCGTTTCTCCTGGCTCTCCTTATGATCAGCTGATGATCTGGCTAGGGGCAGGGAGTCTAGGGTAGCTCCATCCAGTACAGTTTGTCTCTGTTCCATTTGGTATCTCATGCTTCAGTTGCTAAACTGGGATTATTCTCATGATGGTGGAGCAGGATTCTAAAGATAGAGGGGAACGAGTGTAAAGCCACATCTGAGGCACATGCACTCAGAACTGAGACATTAGCACTTGTGCTACATTCTGTTGGCCAAAGCAAGCTGTAGGCCAGAACCAAGATTCAAGGTATGGAGAGGGCTGGGGGTGTAGCTCAGTGATAGAGCACTTGCCTAGCATGAGGGAGGCCCTGGGTTTAGTCCCCAGTGCCGGGGGGGCGGGGGGAGACCCCCTATCTTCGGAACAGCTGCAAAAGTCATATTGTATAGAATAAAGGTATAGGGAGAGAAGTAATTTAAGTCATTTTTATAAAGGACATATATTGCTACAGGTGGCAAAGAGGTTTGAGGCAGGAAATGAGCTCTTTTAAGACATGATAGAAGCAGGAATGAGACCTGAAACACCATCTCCTCTCAATAAAACTACCTCACGATCTGGGCGTGGTGGTGCACGCTTGTAATCCCAGTACTTGGGAGGCTGAGACAGGAGGATCGCAGGTTTGCAGCCAGCCTCAGCTACTTAGTGAGGCCCTCCACAACTTGGTTAGACCTTATTTCAAAATAAAGAATAAAATAGGGCTGGGGGTGTAGCTCTGAGGTAGAATGCCCCTGGGTTCAATCCCCAGTACTTCAAAAACAACAACAACAACAAAATCCCAAAAACACCTCACAGAAAGGGTACACACAATGAAATATTCCCCTGCTGGCATGAGGAGACTTTTGTCCTTGACCTAGTTTTTGGTTTGGAACTTCAAGAGAATTTCTAACCACATGGCTGTCCTGAGGCAGGTTTGGGGCATCAGTTTATACTCGAATACTTTATAATTCAAGAAATTGATACAAACCAGTTTTGAATTAGTATATTTATAACTCACAGCATGTAAAGGGTTTTTAATGAAATAAGCTGGTGAATTCAGGGAGGGAGGAGGTCTAGAAATGGGATAAAAAATAGTCATTGAAATTAAAAATTCAGTGGATAGATAAAAACATCAGGTTAGACACATTTCTCAGAAGAAAAGCAGTAGTTTGAAATAGCCAAGAAAATTACTCAAAAAGGCATGGAGAGAAAAGAGAGATTAAGAAACTGATAAGATTTATATTGGGAAGATCCAACATTTGGCTAATTCATTCCAAAAGAAGAGGAATGAATGGGCAAGAGACTACACAAATAATCCTTTTGAATTTTCCAGAGTTGACTAAAACATGAAACCTGAAATTGAAGATGGCAAGGCCTGTACTGGATAATCACATTTAACTCATTCCTGAACGTTAGAGAGGGTTGAATAGATGCATGGAGAGTGGTGGGTCATCTTCAGCTTTCCTTCTGCAGTTTTTTAGGTTTCTTTGACCATAGTACCACTACAGTAGTCTGAATCAGTTTCCCTAGGAAAAAAGGGAACACTGTTTCTATTGTGATTGGTACTAGATTACCTGCCCAATGCTTAGCCTAAATCTTTTGGGTAGTAGCTAGATAGTGGGCCTTCATTGATCATGGCTCTAGGCTAGAACCTGACAAATAGGAAACCTGACAGTATCGTTGGCTACTACTCTTGTGCTGAGTCGCCTGAACTTCAGTATAGATCTGATCCCTTTTTAAGTTTGAACATTTTCTGGACTGTGCTTACACAGACTAACTTATGTGATACTGAATTCATTCTGTATAGATTAAGGCTGTGTTGTGTTGTGTTGTGTTTTGTGTGTGTGTGTGTGTGTGTGTGTGTGTGGTTTTAGAAGAGTACCATAATAGTTTATTCATAGGTAAACTAGTGATAAAAAAAAAGAATTACACTAAAATGAGAAATTGGCTTTAGGCTGATGAAGCAGACACACCCTAAGTGATCCCAATGAAACATGCCATTGTGTATTCTCCTCTGCTGTGCAGGAAGAAACTGGGAATTCTTCCCAGCCAATGCATTATAGCAGAGGTGAAGGGATTTTTCAGGTGTTGAATGACCAAGTATTTTTTAAATACTTTTATTGGTGCATTATAATTATATCATTGTGAGGTTCAAACTCACACAAACAAACATGTACATAGGTCTCGGTGTGTTTCCCTTCAGGTTCCGCCCTGTACCCTATCCCTCCCTGTACATAACAGTAATATTGATAGTGATACTTTCATACATGCACACAGCATAATTTGAACTGTTTCATCAGTTCTTCCTTTTTCCCTCCCCACCTCCCTCCTTATCCCCTTCTACTCTTACTGGTCACCTTCCTCAATTATCTAAAGTCTCTCTTGTTTCATTTTTTCTCAATAGTTTCCTCTTATGAGAGAAAACATTCGAACCCTAACTTTCTGAGACTTAGCATAGATTAAGGTTGTTAATGACTATTTTGTACAGAAGTTTTAGAACTTACTACGAAATTTACTTTTGAACAGAAAAATTATGTCAGTTAATATTTGCCATGTTTTTCTCACTGTGAGTTGTTTAGAAGGTAACATCAAATCTGAGATGTTCTATTATTTTATTTTAGGCAGCATACTTCTGCTTTTGTTCCTTCATCAGGACGAATTTACTCTTTTGGGCTTGGTGGTAATGGGCAGCTGGGAACTGGTTCAACAAGCAACAGGAAAAGTCCTTTCACTGTAAAAGGAAATTGGTTTCCTTATAATGGGCAATGTCCACCAGATATAGGTAAGTTCTAATATATTGAAACTTCCTTATACACATTCAAGTTCTTGTTAAAATGTTGCTCTTAAGTGATGAAGCCTGTGTTTGCAAAAATTCTAAGATACATTGTTAAGTTAAAATAGCAAGTTACAGAAAAATGTGTATAGTTGCTAGTTTGTTTATATTTACTTACATATGTATAAAGAAATTCTGGATAAAGCAAAAGTGGTTTCAGAGAGTGGATAATATGGGAACTAGGTAGTGGCTAGATACCACTGAGAAGAAGGAGTTTTTGTTTTTAAATTGGGTTAAATATATATATATATTTACCAACTTTGTTTTTGTGTGAGCGGTACTAGGGATTGAACCCACGGGCATTCTACCTCCAAGCTACACCCCCAGTTCTTATTTTTTGCTTTGAAATGGGCTCACTAGGTTGCTGAGAGTCTTGCTAAGTTGCCAAGGATGTCCTTGAACCTATGATCCTCCTGCGTCAGCCTCCCTAGTACTGGGATTACAGGCATATGCCACCACGCCTAGCTCTAATAACCATTTTTAAATTCAGCAGTGTAAGCCGGGCAGTGTAAGTGGTGACGCATGCTTGTAATCCCAGTACTTGGGAGGCTGAGACAGAAAGATCACAGGTTCAAAGCCAGCCTTGGCAATTTAGCACTCTCAGCAACCTAGTAAAACCCTGTTTCCACATAAGAATCAAATTGGGTTGGGGGTGTAGCTTGGAGGTAGAATGCCTCTGGGTTCAATCCTCAGTACCAAAAAAAAAGTTCAGCAGTGTACGTTTACAAAGTACATTCATGTTGTTCTGTAATCATTCTCCAGAATTCTTTTTATCCTGGAAAACTAAAACTCTACATCCCAGGGGCACTGTACCACTAAGCTACATCTCCAGACCTTTTTATTTTTTTATTGTGTGATAGGATCTCACTGGGTTGCCCAGGTTGGCCTCAAACTTGTGATCCAAACTCAGTCTCCTGAGTAGCTAGGATTACAGGTGTGCTCCCCCACACTGGGCCAAAACGACTCTTTTGGGCTGGAGGTGTAGCTCTGTGGTAGAGTGCATGGTAAGCTTTTTCCCTTGTAAAATAAAAGCACATACTCATTTGTATCTCTGTCACTATTTTGCTCCTAAGTAAAAGTACAGTTTACAGAATTATGAATAGCTCAAAGGCAACTAAAGGTAGAGATAATCCTAAACAGTGACCTAATCAAGACTCAGCAAAAAAAAAAAATGATACTTTTTTACTAATTTCAAAGTTTTTACAATTTTTCTTGATAATGTATTTTATAAAGAAGAATAAGGTGGTGGCGCATGCTTGTAATCCCAGTACTGTGGGAGGCGGAGACCGGAGGATCCGGGTTCGCGGCCAGCCTCAGCTCTCTCTCCCTGTCTCTCTCCCTGTCTCTCTCTCTCTCTCTCTCTCTCTCTCTCTCTACTTAGTGAGGCCCTCTGCA